>JASSUY010010867.1:28582-40855 GCA_032466535.1 Forpus xanthops
TAAAGTGGGGGGGGAAAGGAAGGTTGGGAGGAGTGAGTGGGCAGGCAGATTGATTTACGCCTCAAACCACGACACTGTAGCAAGGATTTGAGCTTTTCTGGCTGAGGTGCATTGCGAGAGCTAAACGCGGGATCTGCTGGTTGGCTCCAAGTACTTTTCTGTTTAGCAGGAATTAACTGGGTTTCGTTCTCTATGACTGTGTCTTATGGGGGTACCAAGGGCTTTAGGGCTGCAGAGGTCTACCACAGTTCATGCACACATTCATCGTTTGTGGAAAGACCAAAATTGGAGACAGCCCTCACAAACACAACTGTGTGAAAGCAGAAAAAAAAACCCCAAGCATGTATTTTAATCTAATCTGGATTGAATTTTGTGAGAACAGCAAATTTCACCACAGAGAACTAGATGTCTGTTGATTTTCAAGTATAGAGCAAGAAAGGTTCATGTTCTTCCAAAACAGGTACAGTTCTCTTGGAATCCATTGAAAATGCTGTGTCACTGCTTTTGTTAATGTTATCAGAACAAATTTGAGCCCAAAGCAGGCGGTAGGCATGGGCAATTTGTTTATGAGTCATCACAGTTTGGCAGTTTATGGACAAATGGAGGAGTGTTATGTGACCTTATTAATAGAGTGTCTCCTGTAGTAACTGGCAGCTTGCTTTCAGCAAAGAGCATTGTGCTGTGGGGTTGCATCATGCCTCTGGCAGCAGAGGTGGTAGAAGAGGGCTGAGGAAGAAGCAAGGGGTACTGGGATCCACCTCATAATGCTCATTTATTTGGGCAGCCTTAAAGCACATGTCTAATGAGCCTCTGCTTCAAGGCATTTCTTTCTTTTGGGGTGGCTGGCAAAATGCACTCCCCATCTTCATGGATGAAAACATGGTAGGATGATGAGCTGCATGGAAAGAAAGGAAGTGATGGTATGCGTCACACTGAAGAAAGAAGAGACCATGCAGCTGCGTATGTCAACTTTCTTCTAGCCGGTGCTGGCACGTACCAACCAACTGTGAGCTCATATTTCATGTCTCCAAGAGCTTTGGGCAAGGCAGCCTGCTTCCAGTGAGTGATTTACTCAGTGGATTTTGAACACTGGTAGAATTCATTATTTTGCTAGTATGTTTCATTATCCAATTTTCTCTGTGTGTTCCCAACACCTTGCTATCTGAACACCTCCTGGTAATGCCTAGAGCAATTCAGCTAGTGTCTGCTTTGTGTGGTTTGTTTTCTCATCCAGTTCCCCAGGAGAAGTTATTGCAGGAGAGCTGGGGTTGAGGAAGGCTGTTGGTTTGGTTTCCATTTATTTATTCATAACTAGTGTCTATACAGGTTTGTGGTTATGTTAGAAAAAACACTCCGAGGAAGCGTTCATTGCATTTGAAGCTGGCGTTCCTGGAGAGGCCGTTCTTGTTGCACAGGCAGGCTTTCACGCATCTGTGAGCACCCATGGTGACACAAACCAAGGCTGTCCATACTATCTTCTCAGTAGGTTGTGTGTGTCCTATGTAGCCCAAGTCAGTACCATGGAATACCTTCAAAATCAGGAGCAAGACCTTATCCTAATTTCCTCTTCTGTTGAGAGTCAGTGTAAAAACCAAGAGGCTGGCTAGGTCACCTCATGCTCCTCAAAGACTGTGGTTGAAGAGCTCACATGTGACTGCAGCCTCTTTCAAACATTTCTCTTTGCCAGCAAATTTGTGCTTGAACCAACCTCATTCCAGATGTTGCTCTTGGCCAAGCACTGGCCCGTGTTGACAACAGTTGTGTGGTGAAGCAGGAAGCCTCTTGCAGACAGATGATGCTTGAATCCACCTTCTCTGGCCAGTATGCAGTCAAGCTGCTCTTGGTTGTGGGACAGGTCTGGAGAGAGAAAAGGTCTTTGTGTGAATGTTATGGGGGAAGTGCAGGTTCCTGCCACAGTTTGGGTATATCTTGCCAGGAAAGCCTCCAAGCATTTTTCTTATCTGCTGGATCCATGCCACCTTGCAGGCAAGAGAGCAGTGCTACACACTCTTTCATTATCAGCCAGTAGTATGGACATGACATATTGCTTTCATCATCTTTATTTTTAGCTTCTCTCTCCTTCTAGCACATCTGTTCCTATACAGGCTGTTACCATCAGATGGGAGAAAGTGGCCAGAGATGGAGGAAAGAGCTTTCTGCTGACCACACCAAGAGGACTGTGGGAGACCAAATTACTAGAGTTTGGTCTAGAGAGTTGTAGGGTTTCCAAAGAAATTGTTCCCAGGTTTATTGCTGAGTCTTTGGTATTATGGGAAGAAGGACCTCTTTGAAGCCTGGCCATCCTTCTCATGTTCCTATCTTTCTGCTGCGTTCCAAGAGGTGTTTACTGAAAGCAGCCACCTGGGATAGCTGTCTGTGAACAAGACCTTACTGCTGCTGAGCCATCCAGGTTTTTCTACAATCACCAATGCTGGCATGACCCCTTTATATTTATGCAAAAGAGCAGAACTCTTCCTTTGGCTGGACCTCCCCATGATGGTTATCCTGTGGAGCTCCACAGAGTCAGCTGCTGTTGCACTGCGGAACACAGTTAGCAAGTAGATTCTCGTTACAAACAGAATTACTCTTTTAACCCTTTTTATAATTTTCTATTATATTTCTCAATCCATCACATCCCCCCAAGTGCACAGCCCCACTCCCTTTCATTGACATTCAGATTAGCTCCTGCCCCCACAACCTCCACTCTCCTTTCCAGTGCTCAGAGCTCAGTTTGTAGAGAAAAGACATGACAGAGGTTATACAGAAAGAACAGCAGCAGCTCCTGGGATTTATATTCATTTAATTTCTAGAAGATCAGGCTGTAGAAGACTTCTTCACAGCTCCTGTGAGGAGAAACGGAACCCTCAGCATCTCACCTCACTTAAATCCTCCGTTTTAGTTCCCAATGGAGCTAAACTGATTAGGTTGACAAAGAAATGAAAGCTGCTGAAGCACTTACTTTAAGCAGAGTCTGTGCAAAATGAGACTGAAGAGGATGGAATGAACAGTGTTTCTTTGTAAAGGTTTCAAAAATGCCCTCATCTGATAAGCAGAAGTAACAGAGGCATAGGCAGAAGCCCCAGCAATAACCTGCTGACATTTCATTAATTTTAACTCCATTAAACTGTTAGAATCCAGATGGTCTCCTCAAGACTGGACTAAATGAGTTCTAGATGGTACCGTGTGGTCAGAGACTCAGGAAAACGTATATAGTGTACTGGGAAGTGATCTTTCAAAACAGTCTTTGTGTCACAAGAAAATGCGCAGAAGCGGTGTGACCAAATTGGTACAACCATCAAAGCTATTATCTTTTGGTCCAAGTCCTCCTATGCTTGCAGTAATCTTTGTACAAGGTGCAGAGTCGGTGTGGTCCCCATATGGTATATGAGTTAGAGATTTTTAATGCGACTACAGGTTATGGTGGCCCACTGCGGAGGAATGTCATTTGTTGGGCAGGCAGCAGCTTTATGGTGCATCAGGGAGACCAGGATATGTTTCCAGGATTTCATTCAAAGCAGCAGTTTTCATTTTTGATCTCAGTGCAGACATTTCTCTAAAGAAGCAGAATATAACCAGGGTCTATAGACTGAGGTGTTAATTCAGACTCAAGGGATGTAGATGAAACACTGTGTAACTGAAGACTAGCGCAATGGAATGGATGCAGTAAGCCGCCTGTCTCATCCCATCTTTTCTCTCTGCACTGGTATTTTGTTGGAAAGGGTTATTGTTACATCTCACTGTGTAAATTACCAGTCTAAATATCCCCTGACTCATAATGCAAACACTATGAAGGGAGTCTGTGTGGTGTCAGCATAAAGCACATCCCATGCCAGATGCCCAGAGAAATCACTGCTGGATCTGATTCACCTTTACATAGAAGATGGATCCATCTTGCTTACCTTTGAGCTCTTCAAAGATAGACTTCCAGGCAAGCCTGGTTTTCTGGGCTCCTATATTCAGATAGGTAGTTCCAAAAGATGGACCTGCCCTTACACAATGGGGTTCTGAGGCCATTCTCTCTCTCCAAGAACTGTAGAACAGCTTTCTATTCAACTACCAGGCAAGGTGAAGTTGTTGCCAGGACTCTACAGCCTGGACTACTTCACATTCCTTTTCCCTTGTCCCTTCTTGGTCAATAGGATGCATTATTTGTCTTGAGTACCTACTAATGCCTGAGCAGTGAATTAGACCTATAGGAAGCGTTATTACTGAAGTCCTCACTGTTCAATATGGAACATGTGTCAGAATGGATTTTTGCTTTATTGCTACTGCCAATATGAAATTAAATTAATCCAATGTGTAAAAAGTCAGGAAGAAAGAGTCCATGACACAGCAGGGATCTTGCGTGATTCCTTTGGCTGAGCTAACAGCAAGATGAAGCTGGGAAGGTCTCTGCTTTGTGACTGAAAAGGCCTTGAAACCATGCTCCCAGCCTGCCCTGGTCACTAAAGGCTGATGAGTTCCTTGAGACTGTGCTGAGCTAGCTGGTGTGGCTCTCATCATGTGATAAAAAATATCCTGCAAACATGTGATGCTTGTACAGAGCCTGTTTTTTGCATCTTGTGAACGTGTTACAGACTCTAAGGTCATAGAATCATAGAATCAACTAGGCTGGAAAAGACCTTTAAGATCAGGTGTCCAACCTTTAAGAAGAGGTCATCCGCCTCCAAGCCACAGCTGAGTTACACTTCACAAAAGGACATGTCTTCTTGTCTCTGCTCTGATTTTTGCTGATAAAATTTTGGCATCTCCATGCTCTTGCTTGGCCAGTACTAGGGAGATTAGGAGAACAATAATTTTGACATGCAAGGGGTGAACTGATCCTGGGACTTAGATTTCCCATCAGAGAGCTCAGCTCTGAATTCTAGGAAATCAGAAGGATCCTTACATTTACCACAGCTTGGAAGTATGAAGGCGAGCATCTGTGCTGCACTCAGCCATTCCTGCTGTCTCGAAGCTATGTGTGTCCTACAGCCCGGGGATGATAATTGCCCAGCTCTAGCCAGCTCTACCATCCTTGTTTTTTAAGACTAAGAGGCAGTGTGTCCTTCACCCACCTCCATCCAGCTGCATCTGACACAGAGGCGTCTCACCAAGCCATGTGTGCTCTTGGGGCTCCAGAGAAAGAGGTTGCAGATGTTTCAATGATGTTTTTAGCTCTGAATGGCACACAGCATTTCCCATCTCCAATGCAGCTTTTATTCATGTGTGCACTGTGTGTGACTCCTTGCTTACTCTGGAAAAGCTTTGTTTCTCCTTCCTTCCCTATTGCTCGTGCTTCTGCCTGGTAAGTCACCAATATTCCATCTTCTCATCCTTCATCAGAGTCCTGGTCGGCTCTCTTTGGGCATGGCTCTGGCACAGATAACCTTTTGGAGGTGCTGTTGAGGGGCAATGGGGCTAAGTCCTGGGCTGGTAGTGATTCATGGGATGTGATGGAATGATGAGGCAGGCTATTTGGCTCTTAGTGATGGCTGAACTACCCACAGATCCATACATACATCCAGGCATGAGATAGCAGAGTGACTTTGATCTTGCTGTTGCCACTTGCAGATCAGCTGTGCTTCTGAGGCACAGTCCCACATCTAAAACACCCACTTACAAAATGCCAAGCTGTGCAGAGAGAGCCAAGCCTGTGGGTCATGACGATCATCAGTTTTCTGTCATCAACAAGCAAGCTGACTCATGAAGGGAGAGCAGGAGCAAAGCATGAAGATGAATAAATGAACTGGTAAGCAGCCATTGAAACAATGCCTTGGGCTGCATCCTCACTAGGACAAGACTCTAGAACCTCACCTAGCTTTGGTCTGATGGGTGAGAAAGTAATGAATTACACCTCATGCGATGACCAAGATGACAGTTGCCTATTCCAGGTTTCATTAGGGTCTGTAGTGCAGAGGTTCTTTATACATCAGTTGCTCATCTGTCTGGTCAACACTGAATGATCATCCCCAATGTGAAGCCTGCTCTTTCCCCTACTGTTCCTGCTCTATGACTGGTAATTTCCCTGGCATGTAAAAGCTTTGGAAAATTAATGTACAGCACAGGTTCTCGCCTTGTCACAAAGATGTAAAGTTTAATAAACTGTGGAGCCAAACTGTTGGCTCCTTTGCATTAATGCAGGCAAGCAGCTGGAAATGACTCTACATAAGAAACTCACAGCAGGATGCAAGTCAGAGCACCCAGAAATTCCGCAGCAGCTGCTTTGCTCAGCTGTTGAAATGATTGCCTCTGGAAACAGAGACTGTCTTGATCCAACCAAAGAGAAACAGAGCTCTAGGCCAAAAGACATTAAAGTGTATTTACAGTCTTGCAGAGATCTAGAAAAACATTTTTTCATCCCTTTTGTATCACCCTCCTGCACCTGCAGAGATTTTAAAGATGAGCCCAGCTGATTTCAAGATATCACTGGAATATCCAACCCCCCTAGAGCTTTCCACAGCCCTGTTTGTCTTCTGTACATCAGGCTCCTTCAGAGAGGTCCCTCAGTTAGGATGTAATCTCATGTTTTGTGTCATCTTGTTCAAGCAGCAGCTGTTGGAGCAGGGACTGTGTAGTGCAGCACCTTTGCTTTCACAAGGGATAAACAGGAACACACAAATCACCACTAAGCACATGTTCATAGAAATACATACTTACTGAGAGAGAAGGGACATGCTTTTTACCACTGTGCCTCTAATAGAAAGCTGATGACTTCAAAAACCATGTTCTTTCCTTAAAACTGGACTGCTCCATTTGGTCCTGCTGAAAAGCATCTTACTCTTCAGGTGCTGATAGTTGGTAGAACCAAAGTAGGATAGTCACAGGTTATCAGCTCAACTGCTGTCTTTGCAGTACTGGGGGGCGGGTGTGTGTCTCCCCAAGTGCAAAGAGTGTTTCAAAGCAACATTCACAGCAGGGGAGCGTGGTGTAGGCTTGCCTCAGGGCTACAGGGATGGCTCTCTGGGGAAAGAGGGCAGATGTATGGCATTCAGCCCCCATGCCTGTAGGCTGTAGAGCCTCGGTTCTTATTCCCACTATAGGATCCACCCACTGCCTTTAATGATTCATATCACTCACTTGTATCACTTAACCCATTCTTAAAGCAGGCACTTAAATAATTTTCAACCTGTTCTTTAATCATATTTGCTAGACCTCCTTTCTATTAATGTCTCAGCTGAAATCGTGTTCAAATTCATGAACTTGGGAAAGTCATGTACTCTGCTAAGTGTTTTGGCTGTGGGATGGGAACAAATGTGTGGACACACTGGTTTCATATCCAAGAATTGCTCTGGCAAAGTACGTTAACCCTGTTGCCTCTTCCTCCATTGGCTTTGTTCAGGGGTCTCATTAAGCATGCTTTATTGTGTGCCCAGCCATGAATCAAAAAGTTTCATGTATTGAGCTAAGTGCAGGATTGCTTTGGCTGCCTTTGGTTCTGGAGAAGGTCTTGTCCACAGACAGCCTGGATGCTTTGGCACCAGAAAGCATGTATATATTAGTGTATATATATTAGTTTTTTAATCACACTTTTTAAGCTTATCTTGTACGTGCTTGGCATCTGAATTGTGGTATTTCACTGCCTGGCTTTGGTAAAAAAAGTCAGATGCCAGCGGGATGTAAATCTTGTGCAGGAAATCTCTCAGTATTAAGAGTTCCTCTGGGTTTCAGTGGTGTCTTCATGCTACCCGCAATCCAAGTACTGCAAAATGAGTCAATATGGGTGTTTCGCCAAGTGCAGAAAGTACATAGGACATGCGTAAGCTTCTTAAAAGAGGCCCAGTGATCTCTGAAGGGATCAATTCATCCATGTTCAGCTTCGCTGTGACAGCTCAAATGGTGGAAAAAATTATTGTTGTCTGGAAGCAGCTTGAACATGCCTTATTTTGGGACTGAACTGAAAAAGGCCCAGTGAAGAATAGCTCCTGCAGTGATAAGAGGAAGAGCCCAGATTAATTACAACTGTCTAACCAGGAAGGGTTATAGCTGGTTTTTATGACTGATTATCATGCACAGTGTGAGGGCTTATTGTGAGAGATCACACACCTCTTTCTTCCCAGCCATCCTTTGCACAGTCAGGTTGTGGTGAAACAGTGTCTGTGTTGTCAATTGTGCATGGTAGGTCACATTTACCAAGCACAAGCAGCTAATCCTGATTCTTCTGCAGGATTTGTTGTACTAGAAAAGATGTCTCGAGAAGAGAGTTTTCTAGGTTCTGGCATGCATTATTTGGCCTTGCGAATCATTTCTCTTGCTGCTGACTTCAGCATTCGTTACAGGCATGAGCTTTTCCCCTAACACACATGAAAAAAAGACAACTGCAACATTTGCTTGATATTGGAGTGAGAAACATGGGACAGCCCAAAAATATTGATGTTTTGCAATTACTAATAGACATTAAGAAGCTCTAAAAGGCAGAATAAATTAACACAGTGATTTTAAATATGGAGCCTATAACAAGGAGACAATGAAAACATTCCTGCTTGGTCTTGCACAAAACATCTGGATAAAGTGCAGGTGGAAGAGATCTATCTTTGTAAAGGAGAAAAAAAGAAAAAAGACAAGAAAAAACAATGGCATATTTCTTTTGAAACCTTCTTTGATGTGTATGATGCTCTAGAAGAGGGAGGCAAGCACCCATTTCCATCAAGTTCCTGCAAAACCTCAGCTTCTGAAAAGCCAGCAAGAGACTTTTTGCATGGGGATCCTGCAGCAGTGAGCCCAAGAAAGGACCAGCACTGCTGTCCCCTGTGTGCCATCCTCCAAGCACCAGCACCTTTTTCATGAGCACAGGAGCCTTGTGCATCAGCCCTCACTTCCCTTTGGGTGTCCTCAGAGAGGTGTGAAATCCAGAAGGAGCATTGCTCATTTTGAGCTGCTGAAGTAGAGCTTGACATTTTAATCTCAGGTTTGTGAAAGTGAGAAGCCAGAGGAGGAACGTGGTCATAAAAATGCACAGCCATTTGTAGCACTTTAATAAAGGGAACGGATCCAGCTGCATCCCTCTTTAGCAGGCGACCATTCCCACTTTGCTGACGTGACCTCGGGATTGTCGTGCCTTGTGATGGGCTGTGTTGCCATGGAGACTGCCAGGATGGCATCGATAAATGCACAGCAAGGTTATGTGCAAACAGAATATAGGGGCCTTGGGAGTGTAAAAATTAAAATGAATCAAAATGGGATTTGTGTGGAAGTCCAAAAGTGATTAGGGAATACCTGCACTCATCAAAGAATTGTGAGATTGCTTGGTAGATGGAGGGGTGATATTTCATGATGGCACATTATGCTAACTGTGTTTCAAGAAGTGCTTTGTGCAGATGGTAGACCATGGTTGAGCTGCAGAACACCAGCTCAGCTGGAGATTGGCTGGTTGTTTCTTGTACAAAAACTTACAAGAGCTGTTCACTGTTCTCTCTCATTATTCCTTCCATTTCCCTGCACCTTTCTCTTTGGGTAAGTCTTTTCCATCTCCCTGCCAGCTGGCATTTTTTTCTGGCTTCAGCATCACTCATCTCTAAGGATGAGCCTTTCTGGCACAGTGCAAAACCAACCTCAAGCCCTTTTTGAGATGATAAGAACAGTCCTGGTGTGCTCTTGAGGATGGTGAGATACCAACCTGTTTGGTTCAGGAAGAAAGATGGTTATGGGCTAGGGGTGCCTGGCTGAGGTTTAGCAGTTCTGGCACAATATTTCAGTGCAGCAGTGGGAGCCCAGGTAGGGTATAGATGGGTATGAAATCCTGGACCAGCCTTCCTCAATGCCTATGTTAATTATGAATGTGTCCTTAGAGGTGGACTTGCCATGTTCACAGCCGCTCCTTACCACATAATATTCACAAAGTCTTGAATCTTCTGTATGTTTCAATCTCTTTGTAGAAGGAAAGAAACTGCTTGAGTGGTTTTTCTTTTTTTTTGCCTCAAATGTCAAGTTGTTCAAAATGGGTATGGTCCTGTTTCTGTGCAGCCCCTTTGCCCAAATGTGCTGTGATCCTGCTTGGGGCTGCTACTTATGATTGCATTAGAAACAGTAAATAGGAATCAGATTTGTCAGGGTTGATCCCAGCAGCATCCCTGCATAGTGTAACCTTGCTTTTTCATTGTGTACACCAAGCTGTGACAAGAGCACAACCCTGCTGCTTTAATGCGAAGGCTAGCTCCTCTTGTCCAATGTGCTGCACAGCATCAGAAGGGCTGCGAGTGACTTCTTCCAAAGAGCTGGCAGGACAAAAACACTGATAATTTGCAACCTTTCATATTCCGTTTTCATTGTGTATAGTCACTGGCTGCCACAGCTAAGCACAAGTGCTTGCACTGCAGCGGTGATTGAGGGTTACAAGCAGCATCAGTGGGTCTGTGCATTGAGAAGGGGTTTAGCTGGAAGAGACTGTGAAACAAAGATGATTTTTATACCTTTCTTTTTCTTCCCTCATGGAAAGCAAAGGCACCATTTCTTCCTCCCTTTCCCATCTCCCACAACCAATATACAATTCTGACAAATCAGCCCTGAATGCAAATCCAATAAAGTTAGCATAATTGTCTTTGTTATGAGGAGCTGAAACACGCTGCTCTGCATGAAAATCAAAACAATAAACCACTAAAACACAATGCAAATAGGGTGATGGTAAACCTGGCTCAGTGTCCGCAAGAAGGTGTGGGGCGGGGGAAGCCGTGCGAGGGGAGGTCCCTGGGGCTGAGCTGGGCAGCTCCAAGTGGCTTTTTTAAGCTTACTGGCGTTTTTCAAAAGGAAACATGCAATGGAGGGAGGGACGGATTGTTTTCGTGGATTAATGTTTAGCAGATGAAGAAGTAAAACTGAAGCATTTCATGATTGCAGGAACTGCGGGCTCTTGCTCCTTTCTGTGTTAATTGCATCTGATTTGAAAAGATCGCGCAAATGACTATTGCAAATACATCAAAATATTTTGTTTAGAAAATATGAACACAAAAACAGCTTTTCCCTTCCTTTTTCTCTTTTTTGTTTTTGCTTTTCTCCAGGGAGCTGTTCCAAAATAAACAGTTCCCTTAACATGAATCTGAAAGATGTGATGCGAGTGCATCCTAACAAATGTTTAGGTAGTAAAAACATTCACCGTTTGTTCCTAAGCCTCAGGTCCAGGAGCCTTGAGAATGCAGAATTGTAGCTTTTGTTTAAAAAAAGCCCACATGAACAAAAAAGCTGCGGCTTTTCTCACCATGAAATTACCTGGTTACTATGCTTTGGAGAGCTGAGATCTGACCCCGTCAGTACAAGTGGAGGCTGCTTGCCCTGAGGGAGGTGATGGGGGTCTCCTCCCTTCTCCCTCCTGGCCTTTGGTCTCCTTTCCCTCTCCAAAGAATCCTGTTTACACCGGCACTGGAGGCACACACCAGTGCTCTGTAAATAATTGCTTTTAGCGGGTTTCCTTACGCAGCTTGTGGTTGTGAGGGTGATGCGACCCGAGAATAATTCTTGCACTTTCTCTTGCCTTTGCCAAGCAGGCGTCAGACCAACTCGCATGCAAGCGCAGCCCAAACCTCTCACCTGCTCCCAGCCCTGCTGCTGGAGCTGAGGAGTGGGGGCTGCATCCAGCTTGAGGAGAAACAGCTTCCCAACGATTGCATTTAGAAAAGGTCCAGCTCCAGAAATTTTGGAAGTGGGGGATCAAGATTTGAGGTGCTGGAGGAGCCCCGGAAGAGCAGTTTCTGACTTGGGATGAATTGATTTTCAAAGCTATTGATGTTGCTTTTGAAATGCATCCTGCTGTTCGCCGGCATTTAGATCACCTTTCTCTCTGCTGCATCCGCCTTTGTTGTTTTAACATCAAAGGAATACTGCCCCGTTCCACTGAGAAATCACCTCCCTCCTGCTATTCTGGGTATTTCCAGTCTTACACGGGAGTAGGGTTCAGCTCTGCATGGAGAGGCAGGAACCTCCACAGCCCTGACATGAAGATGGGCTTTGGCCTGATGCTGGCTCAGGATTACATCTGAAAGACAAGATGTCAAGATGTCGATGGGGTGATGGGACATCACAACAGCTGCTGTGCCACCCCACCTGATGGAAAGTTGGGGCTTGGGTTTTTCCCTTTCTTATCTCTGAGTGGGGTTGATTTGTCTCCTGTTGCTTGTTCTCCAATCCCTAGTGTTGCTTGGTCCTTAGCTCTCATATGGCATGACTTTAAATGGCCCCATTGGGCTTCTGTGGCCACAGGAATGCTGACAGAGCCCACTGCAGCTGCTCCTTGCTTCTTGCAGAAAACCCAGCTCTGCTCTGCCTGAGCAGAAAGTATCGGGGGGGGGGGGGGGGGGGGGGGGG
>JASSUY010010867.1:43229-54793 GCA_032466535.1 Forpus xanthops
GCACTGGAATGGGTTGCCCAGGGAAGTTGTGAATGCTCCATCGCTGGTAGTGTTCAAGGCCGGGTTGGACATAGCCTTCGGTGACATGGTTTAGTGTGAGGTGTCCCTCCCCATGGGCAGAGCGGTTGGAACTAGATGATCTTAAGGTCCTTTCCAACCCTAACTATTCTATGATCCTATGCTACCTCTTATACGATGTTTGAGAATAGCCCAAGATTCCCAAGCCCCATTTAGATGCTTTGAGACCAATTTTCAGCAGCTGCTGTCACTACCTTAGATGGGAAGGCTGCACAGGGCAGACTTCAGCCCCACTCAGCCCACACATGAACCTTCATTTTCCTTTGCCACCCACCACAGCACAGACGCATTGGGGCTGGATGAGCCAGAGGGAGGAACATGTTGACAGCAGCCCATGTGCTGCTGTTCATGGGCCTGACATCTCTTTGAAAATGGATTTTAGTTATTTGCAGTAGAGATACAAAGGGAATCAGAGTAGCTGCGCCATGCAGAAGCAATATGTTTATGAGCTTGAATTCCAATTAATACCCAGGGGCTGTCTGGTTTGTATCAGTGCATGGCATTGGCATCCAGCTATTCTTTTATATGGAGAAAGTACGTGCTGCATGATTCATTTAGGGCCTGCCGAGTCACATGGATTCCTGTGTCCCAGCAGCAACATCTGGCTGGCATCCTGCCACTCGGGCTATGCCGAATCCAGGGGCTCTGCTGCCCTATTCCATGCTGTGCCGGAGCCATGTGGTGGAGCTGGCCCCAAAGCTGACTGATCACCAAATCCAAAAAGCAGGAGATGAGAAGCAGGACAGGAAAGAAAAGGAGAAAACAAGAGGGTGAAGTCATGTATCAGGGAAGGGCTAATGGAGAGCAGCCAAGCTGAGTGCTTCCAGACAGCTTCCTGACACAGGATTTGGAGGAATTCTGCAGTTTTGTGGCAGAAATAGGAATATCACTCTGCATTCCTAATCTTCCACTCATCCCAGGGACAGGCCTAGGAGTTAACTGTTCCTGGGGACAAACCCTATTTTTCAGCAAGACAGGTTTTCAGGAAGGAAAGATGAAAAAGATACTGGCTGGTCTGGAGAAGGGGAAGGAGGGCTCTGCTTATAGAGGAGTTGTATTTAATTGCATCCAGCTTGTTAATACAGCTTCTATTCCAAGCACAAGGACAGGACCTGGATCATTCTCACAGACCGGTGGCAAATCTACATGTACAGATTTTCCTGCCTAGCTTTCAGGGAATTCAGAATCCCTAAAAGGTTTTTTCCAAGCTCAACGAGGCACTCAGCCCAGTCTGCTGGTGAGTCTTGTGATGCATTTCATGTTCCATCACACCTAAATTCCCAATTCCAGCACTTGGGACAGATTTTCCTTGGACTCAGCCCTATATTTCTTTGGGAATGAGCTTTCTTCTAGAAAGCTCACCTCCTTGGGCCTGGCTGTGTGACACCTAATGCAGATTGCAATCCCAGCGGCAAGGAACTGGGGGCTTGGACCTGGCTGGAAAACCCTGGGTCAGTTTTGTGCTAATCTCAGCTGCTGGACTGAGCACATTTAAGATGTGTCAGCTGTTTCTGGAGGCAGAGTCACCCTTCTCTCTTTCCACCTATTGTCTCTCTGCTCTTTGACTCAGCTAATGGACTGCAGACCTATTCCCTCCATGTCCAGGCAGAGCCCCCGTGTTTAAACTGCCTTGCTGTTTGCTTTAGGTGGAGATTTTTTTAGGGAGCGCAGAAAGGTAATTTCTTCCTGTACAGTAAATTATTGTTAAAGGAATGGGGGAGAAGAACCAAATGCTTTCATTTTTGGAGTAAAAAGTGGTGCAAATTACACCAGCAAATCTGTCCCTGTGGGTATCCTCTTTGATGTGCAAAGGAAAGAAATGCTTTAGCTGATCTCAATATTTTTAATTCTCTTGCTGATTTCAGAGCCCTCTTTAGTGTGAGCTACCAAAGGCTTACAGATTACCCTGTAAAAGCAGTTATGTTATTGTCTCTTTTAACCCCACCTAGCCTTCAATTTCCTGCCTTCATTTTTATTCGGTTTTCTTTCAGCTGGGAATGAACAATGAGCTTTTTACTAGGTGAAAAGGTGAGAAACATAATAAGAAAAAACCCTCTTTTCTTACTGTATCATGCCAGGGGCAGACACCCCAGTTGAGTAAGTGATGCCATGTGAACGCAGCACTAGGGTCCTCCAAAACCCACCCGTGCTCTCCCATCTGGAAGGAGTTGCAGGGGCTCTCTGCTAGCACAACTTTTCTAATCCAAAAGGTCTGATCAAAAGTTTCCCAATGTTCTTCTTAGTATTTCTGTAGCAGATTCATGCTGAGAGCAACTTTGGCAATTTGGTCAAATCGTGGTCCTTTTCTGAGCCAGGTTCTGAGTTAGGTCTGCTCCTCCTTAGAATCATAGAATCATAGAATAGTTAGGGTTGGAAAGGACCTTAAGATCACCTAGTTCCAACCCCCCTGCTCTGGGCAGGGACACCTCCCACTCAAGAAGAAAATGTTTTTCTTGTCATTGGAATGGAGGAGATAGGAAAAATGAGGAAAATATTGGAGAAGGGAAGCTCCCCCTACTTTTTGCCCCTCACCTTCTCAAAAGCCATTTCTTTTTAGCTCTCCCATCAGTATGGAATATATTTGTTCAGTGCGAAACTTTTAAAAGAGAAACTGCCAGGGAAAATTTCCTTTTAAATAGGCCCCCATTTAATTTATTTTGAAAATTTCCAAAATATGATGCATGTCTTTTTTATTAAGCTATAAGAATGAATTCAGCTTTTAAAGCTTTCTCCTCCTCCCTCCACCATGTTGTAATAGTCTGTTGTGCTACTTCTGCATTTCTTACACAAAGCTCTAACATTATAAGCATATTTTTGATACCAGGACCAGGCAAATGTCTCTTTGCAGTCTCAGAATACTGAAGATTGATTTTTTTTTTTTGCTGTGGGAATAGTCAGTAAGGTCTACAATTAAGCAACAAAACACTGCCTAAATTTCAGGAGATATTTGCTTCTGTCTTTCAATATATTGCTAATGCGCTGATTTTATGGTGCCACTAGTAAAATAAAGAATGTTTATCTCTTACATTGAAGATTTCACTCCCTTTCCTTTGTAAGGGTAAATCTTTATTTGCACCAAGATTGACTCTTGATGATACAGCTTGCTTACTCAGTGGATGCCTGTTTCAGATAATTGCTCTATTGCTATTAACACAAGTTCAAATGCTGTTCAATTGTGGGAATGAACAGAACATTGTTGCTGGTCAGGGTCATTTGGAAGCTGAGCTGAATGCTGATAGGGCTGTAAAGGTAATGTTTGTGCAGAGAGCCTCACCTGTTCTCTTAACGTTTTATTTTTCATATCATTTTAAAATCTTAAAATAGTAGCTGTCTAGGTATGCTGAAGGGCTTAGTAAAGGAAGATCGACTGGCAGATATCATACAGTGTAAAAGCCTCAGCTGTAACAGAGCAGTGTTTCTGAGGTAATAATGTAAGGTAAAACTAATGTGCGTTTCAAGATAAAGGATGTTCTTTGGGTTGTGGGTGTTCAAACAGAACACAACAACATTTCTTTCAGCACACTCTTTAATTCTCAGTTAAAATAAAATAGATCCCCTATAATTGTAGCTTAATCCTGGTTGAAAACTCCCTGACAATTTTCAGTTGAAACCTGAGTTTTATTGGAGAAATGTTTTCACTTTCAGATCTGCATTTCTTCAACATTTGGTTTGCTAAAATCATCCAGCAACAATAAAAAACCCCTCAACCACTGGAAAATGCATTTGGAACCTGACAAACAGATTGGTTTGAGTCAAGAAAAAATCAGCAGATTTTTGTTTGCTTGAGGGCTTTAGGGGGAGGTGGCAGGTTTAATACAACTCATAGTTGCTGTTTGCAGGGTTTGGTTTTCCAACACGTAAGTCAACACTGTCTCCCGAGAACTGGAGCAAAGACAAAATAAATCTACTTTCAGTTAAACTTTCAGTAGAATAATGCTGTTTTTTTCCTGCCCATTTCCCCTCTGAATACATGGTTTAGTTCCACCTGAAGGAAAACTGTCCTTCCGTACACCGCAGTCACCAATGGACTTTCTTCCAACACCAAGAAGCAATCCATGGCATTTTCCTGGCCCAGCTCAAAATCAGAAGGCTCAACTGTGATGATTTTGTTTCTCCTTTCATTTGATCTTCCCCTGCTTTAGAGTTTCTTGACAAACCTCCTGGATACACTTTTGATGCAAAGGAGTAGCCCAAGTAACACATTTCCTGCTGCCTTCTGGATTAGTCTCAAGGTGTGTAGAGTTACCATGAAGTGAAATGGTTTTGGGACATGGTCTAGAAAGCAGGAAAGAAGTGCATGTACCAAAGCAGGCTGTATTTGCATGACCTGTTGAACAGGGCAGCTTTGCCAGTGCTCAGAACATGGCATCACTCTGCCATGATCATGACTGGCCTTGTCCCATTGCATGGGACTAAGGGCAATGTGTTCCCACATTCTTCCATACACCCAGGCTCTCAGCGTCTTCCTCATAGGGAAAATAACTGTCTCACCCCTCCTGAAAATGGAGATTAACATCTTTAGGATATAAAAAGCCTAGTTTGCAGGCTGACACTTCCCTGTAATTGCCTTTTCTCTTTCTGTGCTACACAAGAACTTCAACATCTCTCTTTAACTGTTTAACTCCCTTACTCATCACATCTCTGAGAAGATGACTGGCTTCATAAGAAGCCATCCAGCAAGAGTAAATTCTTCCTGCAATGGCAGGTAGAAGAATCCTATGCAGCACAACCCAAATTGCCTGTTTCTTACAAGACCATTCTGTGTCTCCCATGGTCTTTGCCAAATTTTCAGACCTCCTGTGTGGATTGCAGTGCTGGAGCAGGGGTTGAGGAGCAGGCAGGCAGAAGGACCAGGAGGGTTCCCTGCTATCTAGCAGACAGTAACAGAGGGCAGCAGGGCTGCTGCAGGGCCCTTGGCACCAATCAGTGCTCATTCCCTGCAGTCGCTGGCACAAGGCTGAAGTCAGTGTTACCGCACAAGTGTTTTGTAGGCTGTAATTGGCTTAATGTTTGGCTTACTCATTAGTATTGTTAAATGGTGTAACGCCAGCCTCCTTCCACTCACACCAGCAATAAACCTCTGCAGACCTGTAAAACTTCGTTGGAGTTCACGCTACTGTTTGCTCAGTAGCCTTGCACAGTAGATTCTCGTCTACTTGGAGGCTTTGAGCTGCAGTTAGATGGGCAGCACTTTTAGGCAACCCTCAGTAATGGCATTGTCTATCCAAAGGAAAGGGGTAATTTATCTGCTACTCAGTCTGCCTCTTGCTCACCCCATAAATGAGGTGCCAGTCCAAGAGGACCCTTCGATTGGCACTGCTTCAGATGGGCATGGTGAAAAGGAAGATGGTGGGAAAAGAAAGTCCACCCCATCTTCAAGAGCCCTGCAAGCTTCATTCAACCGTCTGGTGCCTCCAGCAGCAGATACATTGGGCTCATGGGGCACAGAATGACACTCAATTCAGCGCTCTCTTTCCTTCTCCCCAGCCTCAGCTCAAATAATGATGGGCCAGGCAAGAGCACAGCAGGAATGCATATGTGACTGGGTCAAGAGCTGATCAGCCTGTCCTTGCTTCCAACTAACGCTAGCACATTCCTCATTGGCTCTCAGAGGAGGCACTTACCAAGCTTTCTTCTTCACATCCCCGCTGTGTGAAGTGGGATGCCTTCCGGCTCAGCTGGAGGTTTTTATCTGGAGGAGTGGGGGATTCTGGTACATCCAAGTCACAAAACCTGCAGAGGTGTTCTGGTCAGAGGTCCTAGGCTTCTGGAGCTGATGAACTTTTGTGGGCTGCATCAGAAGGTCTCTGTCATGGGTTCACTTATGGAGTGGCAGGCAGGGGACCAGCAGAGCACCCATGGTGCCAGGGACCTGGGTGTACCTTCATTGCTCTGACCATCCTTAGCTGGGTTCTCTACCCATACACCCTTTGCCACTGGCCCAGCAGCTACATTTAAGCTTCATTTGCCTGTTGTGGGTTCAGCAGCAGCAGTCGTTTTTTTTTTTTTGTAGTAGCTGGTACAGCATTGTGGTTTTGGTTTTCTGCTTGGGAACAGTGCTGATAACACCAGTGTTTATAGTTATGGCTTACAATGTTTAGGCTGGCCAAGGACTTTGTGAGCCTCATGCTCTGCCAGGGAGGAGGGGAAGCCGGGAAGAAGCAGAAACAGGACACCTGACGCAAACTGACCAAAGAGGTATTCCATACCACAGCACATCATGCCCAGAATGTAGAACAGAGAGCAGAGACCCAGAAGGGTGAGGGGGGCACTGCGTGTTGGAGCTTGGTATCAGGTGATGGGGGTGCACTGCTTGCTGGGGCTCAGGGAGCAATTCTTTTCCCTTGTATATTTCCTTGTCATTATTATTACTGGTTGTTGCAGTAGTGATTTATGTTATATCTTAGTTACTAAACTGTTCTTATCTCAACCCATGGGAGTTGCATTCTTTTGATTCTCCTCCACATCCGCTTGGAACTGGGGAAGAAAGTGGGGAGAGTGAGTGAGAGAGTGACTGCGTGAGTTTGAGGGCCGTAAACCATGACATTGCCTGGTCTGGAGCTACCTCTGATGTGCCCATCAGTAGAGCTGGAACACATCAAACTTGTAGGACAGCCACTCTGCCCTGGGGCAGGGTCAGTGTTGCCATGAGGTGGCCACAGAGGCCACTTGAGCTGATGCCTGCAGGAAGAGCTTGTGCTGGGTTTGGATTTCCAAATGCTGGTGAAATATTGCAGGTCTTGGCCTGGGAGGGAGAGAAGGTGTCAGTTCTTGTTTTAGAAGCATGTAAACAACATTAAACCCCTGTGAATTGAGGAATGCTGATTGGGTTTATCTGCGTGATGAAGGTAGGAACTTATTTCATAGTGCTAAGTGATACAGGTAATATTTCCAAAACAAAATCTCCAGTTTGAAATCCAATTAGGGTTGCTAAGTAACAACATAGTTAACCATCCAATATTTGCTAAACCCAGGCTTTTGCAAGAAAAGAAACAGCTTCAACAAACTGCACTAACGATGTATAAATATATTAACATTAAATCAAAACAAAAATATATGGCTTAGTGCAACACAAAACCTTTAACACTGTCTGCTAGGGTTTTTCTTGTGATCTGTATGATTTCAGAAGCTGGTTTAGTGTTTTCCACTTCATGGCTGAGTGGTCTGTATTTAAACTGCAGTATTGGTAGGCCTGGAGTAGGAAACTGTATATTTAGTTTACAAGGTACTGTGTAGCCTTATTGACAAGCATATATCTTAATGTGGCTGAATTAAGGGTCTGAAAAATAATTTTAATGAAAACTAGTTGCTTGAGAATGCTTTTCAGTTGTCAACTACTTCAATATGACTGATCTGCCCCCAAAAGATACTTTCAAGTATTACTAAAATGGGTTGGTTTTTAAGCCAACTCTCAGCAGATATATATATTGATCTAAAAATTCCTTCTGGCTCTGTCCAAAACACAGCTCTGAGCCCCCTCTCAGAGGAGCTTAAATGGCTCTTGTACCTGTGAGCCTCCTATAGCAGCAGGCACTTGGTACAGGTCTAGACTTGCTTTGGGACAACAGCACACCCCACTGGGAGGTCCCAAAGTGGGACCCATGCATTGGAGTGGGACTCCAAATCACCATGCATCAGCCTGCAGCATGAAGCCAGAGTCTGCCAAGCAGTTCCCACCACCTCAAAATCTGCCTGACTCTGCAGCTGTATTAGCACAATGCAGAAGCCTGGGATGGGTATCTCAGGTTTTATTTGGAATCTAGTTTTTTTTTCTTTAATGGTCTTTCCTGCTTGATAGAACCCTAGATTGGCCAAAGCATATGACTTGTCAAAGGCTATTGTCCATTTTTTCTTCCAATAGAAAATCAGGATTTCTCCAGTAGAGTTAATCTGGGGCAGAGAGCCCCTGCGCAATGAGAATTCTTTCTTCTCTGCTTCAGTGGCTTTAGGACTTAAGCTTTGTTCTCTTCTGAGTGTGTTGGGTGAAGTGCTTCATGGGAGCCTGCACCGTTCCTCCACAGCTCTGGAGGTCCCCTGCCCAGCCACATCCAGCTCTATCATCCCTTGATAAAAGGGAAGTGCTATGTGTGATTGGTAGCTGAACTCTCCCAGTATTAATGGTTTACTGCAGAAAGCAAAGGGATTAGGATTTTCTTGGCTGACAAAGCTCATAGGTGTGGATATAAGCTCTCCATGTTTGGCTTGTGTTGATACTTCAGTGGCTGAGCCACCCTTGCAGTAAGTGAAGATCCTTGTCATGCTGAAGAGGCCTCCTCTTGCATCCTACTTTATTCTTCCCTAGTTGCTGCTTTGTCCTGACTGTGTAAACTAGCAATACTTTTGCATATTTTAGGCTCCTTTGGGTACCCACATGAACGTAAGTCCAAGGCAATGGCCTTTGTTTGATGTGGGGGGCATACTAATGTGTTTTCTGTGAGGAAATCTGCTTTAGTTTTCTGAGTGCTTATCTCAGCAAATTGCCCTGTCTCTGTTCAAGGATCTTTGTAAATATACAGACTAAAAATGTCAGGAGCTGCAGACTAACATTTTTTACCAAGGAAAGATTGGATTTCAAGACTTCCTCCTTTATATCAAAGGATAGCAGAAAATCTTTCTTAGATCAACCTGTCTTAAAGCAGATGTCCAACTTTCTTACAGCATCCTCTTTATTTGTGTAGTGCAGTCTATTTGTTCTCTCTAGCAGATTCTTAGCTTGAGGTATGGCTTCCAAATTCCTTTTTTGAAAGGGCTTTGCTTTCTAGCACTGAACCACATGGCAAATATCCCTTTAGATAAGCAAAGTGTAAGATTGTGTGCTGTGGTTAGTGAGAGGAGGCTCAGGGTTTGGCTTGTGCCAGCTGAAGTGATTTCTTCATAATCCTGAGCAGCCTGTCCAGGCTGGCTTCCTGGGAGAAGGGCGGAGGAGAGTGTGGAGCAGGTGCTTCAATGCATGTAAAAGAGCAGCTGGAAAATATCTGCTTTTCCAGCTCTCTCCCAGCCTCACTTTGATGGGGGCAGTACTGGTAGAGGTTGAGGATCATAATACTCCCGATTCAAGTAGCTCTTCTGAAGCTTCCCAGAAACTTTGGGAAGTTAGGCAGGTACACCACTGGAAGAGCACTTAGCTCAGTGACTCAAGACTGATCAGTGATGACCCAGCTTCTTTGGTTTGTTCCTGTAGCCAGTGGCTGCTTTCCAGCATCTGAAGCCCATGGCCTTCGGCTGCCTGTGAGCTAGCATCATAGTTACATAAGCTTCCAGAAGCTGAGCAGATGTTTGGAAACTTGTCTCCCAGCAAACTAACTGGACTTCTGATGGTATGCATCATGTTGACTGCATCCTTCAGTAAATTAAAACATTTCTGCGAAAGGGAATTGAAACAGTGTGGACTATCCCTGACAGCTGCCTTCTGATACAGAGATGAATATGGTTTGGTGTGATGGAGCGTAGCAGTGTCCTAGAAGACCCATGGCATTTGCACGTGCTAAAACCAATGTCCAGGAATCACTGCTGGCCAGTTTGTTGCCATAACACGCACACAGTCAGGACCCCAGACACCAGAGCATCAGGCTCTTGCCCAAAGTCAGCAGCAATATAAAGCATCGTGCCAGCCAGCTGAGACTGGATATAATGGAAGTAATGAACAGTGCAGCTTCAAATTAAAATAAAGCTAATGGAGAGGGCAAAGACCTTAACTGTCACTCTGATGCATCTCAACAGAGTTGCTTATACTATGCTGAGCTCACCAACTCTGGGTAGCGTGACCCTTTGGGTCTGAGGCTGGTGTGCCATTCTAATGATGTATACCCACCCCTCCCAAGGGGAAAAGGGTGAAGGGCTTGAGGAATGAGGGCTTGAGGGCAGACACCTTTATTTAATGCACCATGACAATGCATAACTAAAGCTCTTTATCTCACCAGATTTTGCTGATAAGTGGCAGTTCTAGCATGGGTCTGATGAAGTCTGTCCCAATCTTTCCAATGGCACTGCTTTAACTTTTGCCCCCTTACTGCCTCTTTGCTGTTACTGTTCCCATTTGGAGGTGAGTGCTTTGTCCCTCAAACAAGGAGACTAAGCTGGGAAATTACCTTACTAATACTGGTTCTTTTACATCCTCCTTGATAAGAACAATGAAATCTCTGTCACCTCTTGCATAGCCACCCCACAACAGGTAAGAGCTTTTCATCATGGTGGGGAGGAAAAAAAGTAAAAATTTCCATTTGGTTTCTTTGAAGGTCTTCTCCAGGCAGAGCACCAAAGAGAGGTACGGGTCTAGTCTTCTCTCCAGGTCACCTGTCACAGCTTCAGCTTTGCTTTGAAAATACACTTGGATAATAGGGAATGGGTATTTGTCAGAAGAGTGCTTCTGAGCAGGAGGGCTTTTTGTCTTGGATGCTATAAAACTGCTTCTGGGGGCTTTGTTTCACTTCTTGAGAGGTTTTGTATCTAATTGAGAATTCAGCAAACACTCTTGTGAGTTTAGAAAATAGAGCTTGGACCAGCTGCATGTATAGGAGGATGACTGGGATGGGAAGAAACCCATTGAGAACCCTGAGTGTGAAAACTGCTGGGTTGTGACCCCCAGGTATTTTCCTCCTGAGAAATACCTACCACATTATTGTGTCCTTCTCACAGGGGAGGTGGGTGAAGTGCTAAATGTCCTTATTATTTGTCCAGATGGTTAAATCTCAGTACACCCTGTCAGGTTTTCCATGTAGTAACAGATGGGGAGCTCACTGGTTCCCCTGAGTCTCACTAAGCACCTTTCATCTTCCAGAACAAAAGAAGAGTGCAGCAAAAATCAGCCTAAATCTCACTGAAATGTTTCATAGAATCATAGAATAGTTAGGGTTGGAAAGGACCTTAAGATCACCTAGTTCCAACCACCCCCCCCATGAGCAGGGACACCTCCCACTAAATCATGTCACCCGAGGCTATGTCTAACCCGGTCTTGAGCACTGCCAGCAATGGAGCATTCACAACTTCCCTGGGCAACCCATACCAGTGCCTCACCACCCTTACAGTAAAGAATTTCTTCCTCAGAACCAATCTAAACTTCCCCTGTTTAAGTTTGTACCCATTACCCTTTGTCCTCTCACTGCAGTCTCTCATGAAGAGACCCTCCCCAGCATCCCTATCAGCCCCCCTTCAGATATTGGAAAGCTGCTATGAGATCTCCACACAGCCTTCTCTTCTCCAGGCTGAACAGCCCCAACTCTCTCATCATATCTTCATAGAGAAGGTGCTCCAGTCCCCTGATCATCCTCATAGCCCTCCTCTGGACTTATTCCAACAGTTCCATGTCCTTTTTATGTTGAGGACACCAGAACAGGAGACAATACTCCAAATGAGGTCTCACAAGAGCAGAGTAGATGGGCAGGATCACATCCTTCATTCTGCTGGTCACAATCCTTTTGATGCAGCCCAGGATACGGTTGGCTTTCTGGGCAGCAAGAGCACACTGCTGGCTCATGTTCATTTTCTCA
>JASSUY010010868.1:0-43525 GCA_032466535.1 Forpus xanthops
TCCCTGGGCAACACATTCCAGTGCCTCACCACCCTCACAGTAAAGAATTTTTTCCTTATATCCAATCTAAACTTCCCCTGTTTAAGTTTGAACCCATTGCCCCTTGTCCTCTCCCTACAGTCCCTCCCCGGCATCCCTATAGCCCCCCTTCAAGATACTCGAAGGCTGCTTCCACACAGCCTTCTCTTCCCCAGGCTGAACATCCCCAACATAATGACGTGGCAGCCAAAAGTGAACTAGCTTGAATACACAGGCAGAGCAGCATTGGGTTTAGTGACCTAAGAGAATGTGTGAATCTTGGCTTTATCTCTTGTTGAGGTGTCCATCTAGCAGGATGGCTCTGGCAGCGAAGACCTGCTCAGGTTTGCAGCAGTGACTACAGCGTAGAAGTACTTTTTCTTTGTGGGATGTTCTGTTGGTAGCATCTCTCTTTTCAAGTTCTTGAAAACTGGCTGAATGCCTGCAAGCAATATTGTAAATGTTTCAATTTTTGCCAGGAGAAACTACTTGGCCTGATGTCCCTGCCAACCAAAGATCAGTATGAAGAACTGAAGAAGAGAAGACTGCATATGGTAAGACAGGTTAAGATCCACTACATCCTGTGTCAGGGGCTCCTTCCAAAGCTTAAGCCTCGTAGCTGTGTGTGCATGAGTAGTTGGATTTCAGTTTTTCATTTTTTTTAATGTAGATCGTTCCATGCCCTCATGTAACAGTCACTGTATTGTCCAAAACAGAAGCAGGTGTGTAGTGAGCAGCCGAACACTTTCAGAAAGCAGAAGTGACTTAGTGGCATGTGCTGTTTCTGCAGCCCTGAAGTGTGTGTGTTAGGTTACATGGGTTTTCAAATTGTGTTCTGGAGTTCATTTGCAAAAGTAGAATTTGGAGGCTGCTTTTGGTGGTGCAGAAAGGTATATGGGAGTAAGGATGCTTCTTGAGAGAAAGTTTTTTTAGTTAGGAGGGAGGATATCACTAATTGTAAACTAAAGCAGCTTTATCTTGAGGTAGAAGTTGAGAAGGAAGAATTGTTGCACTGCAAAAGCTAATGATATGGTGGCTTTTAACACAAGATTCTCTATTACAGATGTCTGCTATAGTCAAGTGTGATGTAGTTGCTGTCCAAATCAGTCTTGGAGCACTCTTCGCACATTGCATTCAGTATTTCTTGCTCTCTATAAAGCACTGTCATTGCTCCTGCTTGCCTTTTATAAGTTTGTAGAGGCAGAAATCATGGGATTTTGCTCAATATCATCACAAACTGAAGGGAAGCATTTGGGTAGTATTAAGAAAATAACTTTTCTCTGCAAAGTAACCAGAAATGCAGCTGATTCCCTTCAGGGACAGCAAGCAATGTCTAAGATCAGTGAGTTGCTTGTACCCGCAGGTTTTTTATGGTCATGATGTTCTCTTACTATGTGTTCTTCGCTTTAGGTGGCTCTTGAAACACATGGAAAGCAAGAAGAAAAGCAGAAAGATTTCATTTCCAGATCTGCAGCTGCAGTTAATGGTGATGCAACTCACCTGAAAAAAGAAACAGTCAGGAAATCTGAAGGCTGGTTACCTACATCTAGCATATCACGTGAGAGTGAGATAGCAGACCCTCTTCTTCAGCAGATTGACAATATTACATCCTTTATTAAGCAAGCAAAGGCTGCTAATAGGATAGACGAGGTCCGTATGTTGCAAGAGAACCTGAGGCAGCTTCAGGATGAGTATGATCAGCAACAAACTCTGAAAGCTATTGAGCTTTCTAAAAAACAGGCAGAAGAGGAAGAGATGCAGAGGGAGGAACTTCAGGTGCTTTGTGAAAAAGAGTGGGAAAGAGAACACAACAAACTCATGTCTCAGCATTTAAGGACACGCTCCTTAGACTTCAGAGAAGTCAAGCAGTATCAGCAGGGAGTTGTAAATGAGAACCATAACTTGACAGCTTGTGCACTGGATTTGGATATTACTCGGATCAGAGGGGACCCAGGTTTTGAAACTCCAGCTGTTGAGCAGCTGCCAGCTAAAGAGCACTTGATCTTCACACTCGCACCCCAGAATGTCCCACAGTGTGTCAAAGCCCAAGATCAGCCAGCCAGTCTAAACCCCTTTGAAGATGAAGCAGATACCCCTCAGTTAGAGGAAGATCCTGCTAACCCATTTGCCAAAGACACTTCTCCAATGGTTTCTTTCTCTAACACAGCTCTGCAAAGTGATAAAAAGGAATATAATCCATTTGAAAATGAGGAGGAGGAACAGCAAACTAATGGAGCACCTGGCAGTACTTCAAACCCTTTTGAAGAGGATGAAAATCCATTTCAAAAACCAGGGGGCAGCTGGAATTCTGGAAATCCATTTGAAGAGGGATCCTCTACCAATCCCTTTGAAGTTGAGGATGACAGTGAGAATTCTGGAGAGGAAGCTATAGAGGAAGAACTGCTTCTTCAACAGATAGATAATATCAAAGCTTATATATTTGATGCCAAACATAGTGGACGAATGGATGAGGTGGAGGTACTGACAGAGAACTTAAAGGAATTGAAGCGCACACTAGCGAAGCAGAAGGAGAAATCCAACTGCTGAAGCAATAGAGCTCGGTAACCATTATTTTAAATCTGCTGTTAATTATGGGAAGATAGAGCAGATACTTACAAAGAGGAGTACAGATCACGAGAAGGAATTGGGAGAGTCTTGACTTTCATGCACTTTCAGCTAGGCATTTCCACTACTACTCAGTCTTGAAGAAAGAATCACTGAGGTCTGCTGCTGGTCCCAGACACTTGTGCTAAGGAATTTTGGAATGGCTTGTTACAACACTCAGTGCTGCCTGGTCTTGTGGTATGTTTATTTTGGTCAAAGTGGCTAAGTGCTAATAGGGAACTGTGATTTGGAAATGGTTGCAATGTTGGTTGTTCTCTTTCCCCCTTTCTCTTACAATGGTATTGGCCTTTTGAGTGGGGTTTTCACTAAAGAGACAAAAACTTTCCAAGTTCTGCATCCTGCTAATGTTATGGTGCAGTGCTACAGTGCCTGATGGTGTTAGCAGAAAGTGCTGTTAAAAGGCTACTGTGATCCTTTGAGGTGCAGAATATACAGATCAATTCTGTGCAATGCTAATATGTAAAAGGGATTTTAAGACTGAAAACTTTCTCACTGGTCTTAACATGAATAACTTAATGTGTTTATAAAAATCTACAAACTACAATAGAGCATGTTCAGTTGGCTTCAGAGCGCTGCTTGAAGGAGCAAGTACCTACTCATTTCCAGGGAGAAGAGCATCAGGCTGGTGCACCATTTCAGGCTACAGGAGTGACCCTCCAATTCCTAATTATCCTATGGAATTTGCACATTTCTTCTCTGGGTGACCGAATGATTGTGTGTCATTTGTGAGACTGGAACCCTCTTTCTGTAGAATTCAAGGAACAGAAATCTTGTTTACAATGGAGAGCTGAAGTGCCAATGAACTACAATTCTGGGAGACAGTCTGTGGCTGCAGTAGGGTCAAATAGCAATTCTGCTTCATATTTGATTCCCTTTAGAAGTTGTTCTGAGAATCAGGCATGTCTGCTTTAAGTAAGAAGCTCCACATTGGAGTGATCTTGGGATCCTGTGGTCCAGGGGTTGCCTGGGTGATGGCTGGCACTGGTGATGCGGGAGGGCTTAGAGCTGGGCTCTGAAGGTTGGTATCAGAAATGTGGGATCCCTTCAGGGTTAGGGCAGGCTGTGTCTTTGCGAGAGATGGGAGTCTGAGCTGCCTGGATTTTCATCTTTGGCAGAGGTCCATCATCAGGCATCGGTGTGTGAAAGGGTGGAAGGGAGAAGTTAATCTAAAAGATCTATTTATTTAAAGCTGAAATAAAGGAAATCGTACTGATCACCCTGCATAGCACTAATAATGGTGCGTTACCCTAAGTGTAAGCTTCCACGGAATGGGATATGTGTTAACTAAGTCTCTGATAATATGTATTAATTAGCACAGCTGTAACCCAAGCGTTGTGTAACGTTTTAGAGACACAAATAATTGCACTACCTGAAGAGCAAGGACTCTGTTTTTAGCCTGTGATAAACTGATGGAAGAAGGGGCTTGCAGAACTCGTTTAAAAAAAGCAAGGGACCTCCTCACTTAACAGCACGAGTAACTGATCAAAATAACTTACAAATGGCCTGTTAAAAGACAACTGATGTTCTTACTGTAGCCTAAATCTGAAGGTGAAAGGTGTGCAGAGCAAGACCATGATGTTTTTATACCAAGGTGTTTTATTAGAGTTGATTTTTAGGCCCTGAGTGTTATTTTGCACCAAGTGAAAGGAGCACAGGATTCTCAAAGGTCATAAACTAATACATGTGCCCTATGGCACCAAATTTACAAAGGTAGCAGAAAACAGATGTTAAGACAGCGAAACGTAACCCCTGGAGCTATTTTAACAGAAGCAGTGTAAGGGAGGTATTTAAGGCCGTTTGCTGATCAGGAGGACTGTGCCCTGCACTGTAACTCAGCTGTCTGGAACCAACATGAAAAATAAAGTCTCTGTGGATTCAGTTTCCACATTTTAAGTGATTTTTCCTTGTTGCAGCTATCCTGCCTTGTTTGTATTTTCAGTCTAGTACACTAATAATTAAAGTAGCCTTACTGTACATGTATTTTTACAAGTAGGTAACAGACTAGCATACCTCATCTTTTGTCAGTGTTAAATGTGACAGACTACAGAACTCATACCTAAAGTCATCTCCAAAGTGAAGATTTTACGCTGGTATCTGGGCTGTTGTGAGGCTCACAAGGCACAAGGGAATGAAGACATCCGTACAGCTCAGTAAATGACTAGCACTGAATTTTGTTAAAGCTGCATGCACCGCTCTGCGTGGGAACTTTGTAAAGAGATGAAATAAAGCAACGTGTTTATTTTGTGCTGTGTTTGGCCTGGACAGTTCTTGCGGGACACGTGAACTGCTGTGAAGTTTTGTATTTGGTTGTTAGCTCCACAGTTGGCTGCTTTGGGAGCCTGACTGCACATTTGGTATGTGCACTTCCCAAATTCCAAGCAATACAGTATAATCACGTTTATCTGCTATCAGAGGTATTGTGTGACTGTTTGGTAAGGCAGAAGCTGTGATGATTCAGAAAAGACTTTTAGTCCAGTCTCTATCCGAAGCAAACACTATCTGCTTATACAACTTTATATCCTATTTGTGCCTGCATTTATAGGCATTCTTTCCCTTGTCTTGTTTTCCTTATATGCAGTGTTGACTGTAATGCTTTGTAGAACTGGCACCAAAAAAAGCTGGCTTTCAACTTCGATTTATTTTTCACTTTGATTATTCTAATTGTAGATGTGAGAAAACTTTGTCTCCCATGTATTACATGAACTTTGTTCCTGTTTCCAGGAGCTTTCAGCTCTTTTTCCTGCTGAAGTACCTTGATTATCCAGCCCCAAGGAAAGACACCTGCATGGCTTGAGCTTTCAGGCTGATGCTTTGTTTTTCATTGCAGCTTTGTATTTTCCCCTCATCTCTTTGGGCAGTGGCACAAAAGCAGGGCAGGGAACCTGGCCTTCAATTTCACACATGCATTCTCGCAGATGGTACTTCTTGGGCCCAAATGTTGCTGGGTGCGACAGTTTTTTCCTTTCCCTCTCCTCTTTTTCAAGTGTTTCTCTAGAAACAAGATCCGTTTGTTATTATCAGAAGCCTGAATGGTGACATTTCCTCTCCTTCCCCTGGGCCCAGTTTACCACAAGGAAGATTTACAGTTCCTAGCTCATGCTAAATACATCTGGGAGAAGTTGTACTTCCCACTGTATATCTGACAGAAACCTGCAGGGATTGTATTATGTATGCAGAGGTTACAGGAGGTTATTAAGTGTCACTTACTTGCTTTTCCCCAGGATTTTCTTAATGTGCTCAGTAATCTCTTTGTTGGTTTTCTCTTCCACGTCAACCAAAACTTGCTCTCCATTGTCTGTCAAGACAGATTTTTAATCACGCATGAACGGGTTCCTTTCCCTACAACACACTTTCGCAATAGCTGGAACTAAGACGGCCGCGTCTCTGCTGCTGTTGGGTACAGTGTACCGTTTGAACAGCAGAAGCAGAGCAGGACTTGGGGCAGAGGTAGACGGTTGCAGGGGCTTTGCGAACCGGTGGAGCTGCTTCCCTACACCGCTCTCTCCTTCCGCCGCGCAGGCCACGGCCGGTTCAGACCCCGCTTCCAAGCCCGGGAGCTGCAGCCGGGGCTGCGCTAGGGACAAGGCCGGCGGGACCTACCTAGGTAGAAGCGAAGGAAGGGCGAGGGGGTCATGTTCTTGAAGAGCATGATCTGCACCCAGGGGTTCTTGTACTGGATCTGCGGGATGTTGAAAAACACAAACCTTCTGGAAGAAAGAAGAACACAGGCGCCAGCCGGGCCGTCCTCGCAAGCCCCGGGGCCGCTTTGGAGGGCGCCGCGCCCCGCCGCTCCCGCGCTCACCTCGCCCCCTCGCTGAGCTGCCCCGCGGTGTTGTAGTTCACGGTCATCACCTTCACCGAGCTTTTGAAGACGACGTCGCCCTGGCTGAGGTACTGCAGCGTGCGCCGGATAGGGTACCTGCCCTTCATCGGCATGGCGGCGACCGGAAGTGGCGGACCCGAGGCCGGAAGTTGCGGGATTGCGGCCGCCGCAGCAGCCGCGTGCGCCCCCGTTCGTTCCCCTCCGTTGTTCCCCGTGAGCAGCTGAGGGAGCGGTCGAGGGTGCCCCGCGCGGGCCCGCGGCCGCTTCTGTCTGTAAGCGCTCCATGGCGCTGTCAAATGCAAAGCCGCGCTTTGTGCACGGAAGACGCGCCCGGCTCGGCGCAGGAGTTCCTCCTCTGTGTGGAGTAGAGCCCGAGCCCGTTGCTTTCATTACAGTGCGTGAAGGAGCTGAACCGAGACCCAGCGCATCACCTCCACTCAAGGATGGGAACAGGAAGGAGCTGCCAGGTCCAAGAGAACGTGAAGCATTGTCATTAACAGCTGACGGCCTCCCCTCGAACCCGGAGGAAAAGCAGGAGGCCGAAGAGGATGAGTTAAAACCCTGAGGAAAAGGGCCTTCTCCCTCAGATGGTCCCCTGGTGTCAGGAGGGTCCATGGTACTTATCTTCCCTCTTAAAACCAGGTAAATCATAATCACAGTAGTGAAGGGAAAATACAGTTTTCCCCAAAAGATAATAAATGATGTATTTGGCTTAGACACCTGATGTTTAAAAAGAAATGAACTGAATAATGAAACTCAAAGACACATATTTATAATTCGCTTTAATGGTAACCTCAATTAGGCAGTAGTATTAAGCCACAACAATATAATGCCACGTTACGTTAAACATTTATTAAACAGCATTTAATAAAATGCATAAGCTAAAACATGCACCGCAGTACTCTATATACAAACACAACAATGCAAACCCCTCTTCATGACTGAAGACAGATTGGATACAAAATTCTGGTTAAAAAAGAACATGCTGATATTTCCCAATGCTGTCACACATAATGCTTACTTCACAAAGGAAGCTGTGGGAAATCAACAGCTCCTGCACGATTTTGGACTTGGAATACAGTCACATGAACAATAGTTTTGTAGATTATCATGAACAGAGACTTCCAGAAAATATCTCAAGGAATTAGGTGATTCCTTTTACAAAAAGCTGCTATTCTTGTAGGAGCTCAGAGCTCCTCGGGACGCCAAGTAGACAACGCATACACAAAGTGCAGGCTGTCAGTTGTGAAGCTGAATACAGGCCTGCGGTGTATTCAGGAGTACAGAGTAATCACTAAAGATTCCCACGTTCACTGTTGACTCCGTGTGTGAGAAGGTAACATGAATGCTCTGCAAGTGATGTGCTTCCTCCTCAGAACACATCCTTTTCACTTGAAATGCCTTCAGACCTGCTTTCAACCCACAGTCATTGTAAGGACTTTAAAGTGGACCTGTGCCGTGCTATCATTTATCCAGAATGATCAGAAAATCGCACGAGCAGCCAAGTATTCTGGGGTGTCAGAGACCTGGCAGGACATGCGCTTCTCAGAGTTTTGCTCTCTGTGACCAGAGAAAGCTAATTTCACGTTCCACAGAGCATTACAAGAGAGCATTGCAACAGAGCCTCTGTTGCCACTTATATGTGAGTGATTTTGTCCTTAAGAATACAAACAACTCAAAAGCATATATGAAAAAGTTCACAATTTTAAAATAAGCTCTTTTCTAAGTTCTCAGTTGATCTTTTCAAACGGACTAAATCCTGATCATAACCCAACTGGCTTCCTAATCTTTGAAAGTCTTCCTGCAGTTCAGTGGTGTTAATAGACATTCAGGTTTCTATTCAGCCTTTAAAGAGGAAAGCAAACGCTATTGGAACAGCACTGGTTGATTGTCAAGCCACCAATGAAGGACCATCTGTCACAGGAATTCCTGCCATTAACTTAAATAATTTTCCTGCTGAAGATCTCAGTAATAAGGTTTGAAACCTTAGAATGGATGTTTTACCATTTTCTTGATATTTGGAACAAAAGTTTACAAATGCATACTAAAAAGATAAGCAAGAAACAGAGAACATTCTTAGCACTTTGCAGAGCAAAGGCTTTACAAGCAGAGGGCGTGAGTCTCAAAGAGGTTTTTCTTTTACTTTGAGCACACAAGAAGCTCACATTGTTTCTATTGCTGTCTACTCATCTGCCCAAGTCTTTGACATATTGAAGATGGCAATGAATGCCCAGAAAATTCCCCTTCACCTTTTTAATAGGACAGAAACGAGACTTGGTGAATTCCCCTATGCGGTCTGTGGAGTGCTTTTTAAAGAAACAGAGTTAATAGAATTGCCTTACAGAAGGTTTCCTTTGCAACTTAAATCATCAGAAGGCCAAAGGGACAAGAACTACTTATATTTTGATAATTGAAATGTTTGAATAATCCCTCTGAGTAATTACTTCAAGTCTGATTTCACAAATGCTGCGTGTGCCCACATTCCATGTGAAGAATGGAAACTGCACACAGAGTGCAAGATCTACAGAGATGATAGTGTCAGGAAAGGATAGAACATGAACATGGACATTAGTCCAACAACTAAATGAACTAACTAGCTTTGTTCAGTTTAAGCTAGACGATAATGAGATTAATTTTGGAAAGTGGATATACAACTGAAATGCATTGTGGAAAATCTTGATGCTTGCTAAGACAGAAACTAGCTGCAGTTTAATTGCTGCTGTCATTGATCACTGAGCAGAATCTTGGTTTAATGGTTTAGTTTCATGTTACCATTATGGCCTCATGAGTGTTTTTTAAACAGCATCCATTGCATCCTGTTCTGTGTGCTACATCTCAGGGGGCAGTGATAAAGGGCAGCTTGGTTTTCTCCCAGTTAGCCACTGCTGAAGACTTCATCTCTTCCACGTGTCACTGCAAATCTCAGTCTCTCAGAAGGCTGCAAGACAATGAGTATGGCTCGGAAAGAGGGAGGGCTTTTTTTTTAATGAGTGTAGGTACGTATTTATAGTATATATTCTATTAACTATTTACTGGCAGACTTCTACACCTCAGATAAAAAAGGGTGAAAGAAGTAACGGAGAAAGCCAGAAAAATCATGGAATATGTTTGCCAGTTCTGAGCAGAAAATCCTAAAATCAGGCTGGGTTTAGAAAAACATGCAAATCTCTGAAATTCAGGAGGATTCACCCGCTTAAGTGAGGCTCAGTTTGGGCTAAGAAATAAAAAATAGGAAGCTCTGGACTAGCAAATGAATTAAAAGCTTTAACAGAATGGTATGAGTAAATGGCTACATATCTGTACATATATACATACACTACACACAATCTATACACTGTACATAGTATTTAGACAGGTATAAATATATACATTCATACACACAGACATAAAACTACGTACATATGCATTAGTTGCTCGAGTGAGGTTCAGAATCCAACATGCAGAAATGCACAGTGGTGGGAGGCACAAAATAAAGGGGTGTAAAAACTCATCAAATCCTTTAAAAAGAAGACAGGCATGAATGTAACAATTATAGGCCATTTCCAAAGCATTCATGTAACTTGGAGGGTAAAACAGGCTGTGAGATTTATGATGGTATTATCTGTGATGAACTTACTTACATGACTTCACAACATAAAGCTCAGTAACCATTCTGTAATTCTGTGAATACAGTAATTCAGGGGTTCAATGGTTTCCGAGTCCAGCATGTATTCAGACTTAGAGCATTTAAACTTTACAAAGAATTTCGCTTTAACCTGCAACCTCAGGATAAATAATGTTCTTCTTTTTCCACATATATTTCCCATATAATGTTGATACCATTGACTGTAGCAGAAGCAGAACTGTAGCATTATCTAACAAGAGGGGTTATGGCATTTTTCATCAAACAATAAGCTTGAACTTAGTTCAGGAGAATTTACTGTAAAAATGCCTCAGCAACTTTAGAATCAGAAGATGCAAAAAGTAAATGTTTTATTTTCTCCTCTTTGCCATGCACTCTGGAGAATCTTTCATAAAAAGCTGGTTTTTAAACTAATTTTGTGTCATTCAGTATGTAGTAGACACTGGCAGTTTGTCCTTTCTCTCTCTGCCCCTTACTTTCCTCTGTAGGGTGAATGTGGCCTCATTTTGTTGATTCTCCACGGACATCTGGAGGCATTAGGACTGCAGATGTGTCAGCTCACAGCAGGCCCATGCTTACCATCAGGGCAAACCATTGCAGAAGCTTTTTTGTTGTGGTATGGCAAGTGTGGTAAACTACTGGAATACTAAACTGAAGCAGTGCTAGCAGCTAATGGCCAATATGGAAAACATGTGGATGGCTCATCCCTCCAGAAAAAAAGTAGTTAATTTTGTAACTCCATGGAGTATCAGTCATTAACTGCAGGGGTATATTATTGACTGTAAACACTATTTTAGTTTCAAACTAAGTTGTTGTCGTGGTTTAAGCCCAGCTGGTAACTCAGAACCACGCAGCTGCTTGCTCACTCCCCCTCTTCTTCCTCCCCCACTCCCAGAGGGATGAGGAGGAGAATGCAAAGAATGCAACCCCCATGGCTTGAGATAAGAACTGTCCAGTAACTAAGGTATAACACAAACCACTGCTGCTACCACCAATAGTAGTAATGATAAGGGAAATAATAAGGGGAGAGAATACAACCATTCACCACCTGCTGACTGATACCCAGCCTGACCTCAGCAATGATCTGGGCCTTCTGGGTGACTCCCCCCAGTTTCTGTACTGGGCAGGACATGCTGTGGGATGGAATACCCCTTTGGCTAATTTGGGCCAGGTGTCCTGTCTCTGCTTCCTCCCAGCTTCCCGTGCCCTTCCTCCCTGGCAGAGCATGAGACTGAGAAAGTCCTTGATCAGAGTAAATATTACTTAGCAACATCTAAAAAAAACCAGTGTTATCGGTGTTGTTCCCAGGCTGAAAGTTAAAAACACAGCACTGCACCAGCTACTAAAATGGAGAAAAAATTACTGCTACTGCTGAACCCAGGACAGCCGTAGGAAAGTTGAGGGCACTCCAAAAATGGGAGTGTTCAGTCAGGGAAGGGGAGGGGCAGAAATAAGAGAACTTTGTAATGTAATGGTAGCCAGAGGTTCTACACATTTCAGGTTTTAAACTGGATTGATGATGAGGGTGTTTAAGGGGTACAGAGGAGTAGATTTGGAAATACAAAGAGCATACTCAAAGACATCACACAGCTCTACTTAAAAATGACTATTCTTCCAGTTAATGACTGATTCTCCCCGCAGAATATCATTTGACATAACTGTTGGTCTGAATAGAAACTTTAAAGAACTTGAATATTTCATCATTACTGTGGCAAGAAATGCACCTTTTTCTCTTAGTTTGGGTAATTCCTGTAGCACATAATAGTCACTATGACTCCATCATTCTGTGCATTACAGCTGTGCTGATTTAATGGTTTCATATAATGCAGATATCCGGTTCAGAATCCACATTACTATCTCCTGCATAACATAAGAGCAAGTGATTTTTTTTGTAGAATAAATGATTGTCTCCTGTAGCATTCTACATTTTCACTGAAATCACTGGCATTCTGACTAAAGACATAAGCAGTTTTTTTCATTTTCCATACTCATAAGCAGGATGTTAATGATGTTGCTTTGACAAGAAGTGATTACAAAGTGCTAATATTATTCCCTGGCATTTATTAGATATTAATTCCAAGGATACTTTTAAAGACATACATACTGTTCTTTTTACTTTAAAAGTAATTTTACTACTAATCTCTGATATTATAAAACTCTCTTTAACCACCACTAATTTCTAAATACAAAGCATGTGAAAAGTACGTTCAGTAATCTATAGCCTTTTAAATGAAAGGCATCAAAAATATTCCTTGTGGCAGAAAAGGTCCTATAGCAGGTCTTTTAATAGCTGCTTAAATGTCGTCAATGTCAGCAAACAGACAAGGAGAAACCTGACAGGAAACCGGTAGCAAGTTGAAAATAGTTGTACATACCAAAATGCTATTTTCTTTTAACTTCATAATTCTATTTTTTTGTGAAAACTACTTTGATCCATCTCATTGCGTTGTTCCCACTATGCAGACGTGCCAGTTATTTGACCATTATATTCTGCAGTTTCCATTTTAAGAATGTAGGGTATTATGCTGTCAATGGGAACATTTCCAATGAGACCAGTAAAAAACAGTTCCTCAGTGATGCTAGAGTTCATCAGCCGAAGTGCTGGCAGGCGAACTAGAATCCGGGCTAGCCTGAAAAAGAAGTTCAGTGGATTATAAATATATATAATATTAGTTTAAAATACTTTGTGGCCGAAGAGCTGGATCTGCTGTTATTATTACCATAACTCATGAATGGGAGTAAAGAGGCAATAAAAGCTGAGTTATTTATCTTAAAAAGAACAGTTACTTTTCTATCCTGCAAGTGAAATTAAAAGCCACTATCAGCTTTCTCTGTGGTTTTCCAAAGAAAAGGACATGAATGGCCATTGCAGATACAATGTGTATGTACAGAGAATCCTGGTCTGCTTTTGAAACTCCCAGCTCTTGAAGCACTTCATAGTTCAGGACAATGAGACGAATAATATTTATACTGAGTGGGTGAGAGCATTTGCACAGAATTTTAAAAGTAATCTAATTAGAATTGAAGAATAAGCAGAGGAGTCCTCAGTTGCTCAGCAAATTAATGCCAAAGCAGAGAGCGAGAATGCGATTGGATATGCATAGAAGAAGACAAGAGAATCTGCTTCTGGTGAGAAAAGGAATTTAGAGGGATGTGCTGTTACTCATACATATTGCCAAATGCTGTGGGTTTTTATGTACCAGGATGTTAACAGAGATTGAATATAATGAAGTGATTGTATCAATTTGCTGGACTGTTGATGCATTTGCAATTTAGGATGGTAATGAAAGTGTATCTGCTGTGCTTATGTGGCAGAGGTTTAACACAAATGCCAAAATAAATACATTTCCTGAACCACAGCCATATAATAGCAAACCCTTGGCAGCACTGAACACAGGCCTCTGGAAAATGCTTGAATATCTGTGGAAGAAATATATGGTCCATTCTGTTAATACGCTATATATTATAAACTTGATTGCAAAATTGCAACAAGATTAAAGATATGCTGCTGGTTTTGTGAAAATTTGACACTTTCGCTTCTATCAATTTGTGCCAGCATTCAGTTGCTCAGAAATAATCACATTTGGACTATAAACTTATTTATGGGTGAGTATAGGGCTACAAACAGTATCAATTAAAACACAGGACATTGAAAAATGCCCTGGATTGGAAAACTCTGATTCTCTTCCTTGGGCCACTATTAAGAGAAGTAAGTATATGGAACAAATTCTGTATTTCTTTTTACAGCTGGTATCCAGCTCTCACACATCAAACCAACATAATTAATTGTACACAGAAGAAGAACGTGGGATTTGAGGATATTTCTGAAGTAGCGAATCCCATCTTCACTACACCTAACTGGGAATCTTGATGCCCTTTCTGTTGCCTAGAGGATATCAACTCTGTAAAATGAGTGCAGAAACCAGTCTCTGAGATGAGAGCTTTTCTTGTCAGTTTTTTTAAGGTTACACTCACCTCAGACCTTTCTTAAATGTATGGGATTGTGCTTCTTTACATAAGGATACTTTTCACAGTAAAAGTGAGTATGTTCTAGGGTATATTGCTAGACAGAAGTTAGAATTTCCTTTGTAGTGCAGAGAAGCATTACGTTGATGAAATTTAAAATAGTTTTGCTGGAAACTGTTAGAAATAGGAGAATTATTTCTAGCAAGTGAGAAATGGAAACAGTTGAGACATGAAAAAACTCAAGATATTTTCAAATAGAAGTCACTAGAAATTAAAAAAAATCAAAGGAGAAAACAAGTATGATGTGGGAATGTCTTATAAACAGAAGTTTAAGAGTTGGTTATTGTTCCTCACATGTAATCTTTGTTTTTCCAAGGTTTAAAAACTGACAGTTCTAATACGTTTCTGCATATGTGACTCGCCAAAGGGCAATAATAACCTTTAATTCTCTCAATGCCTCTTTGACAACTAACATGAAAAAGGAGGCAGCTTGAATTGAGGAAGTTTGAGGAGGTGGAGGCAGTTATTCTTGAGACTTCTGTTTACTTTTCTAAACATGGCAATGAGACTCTCTCTCTCAAAAAAAAAAAAAAAGCCAACAAAAAAAAACAATGAAAACACATCCAAGGAAAGTAGTGAAGTTTCATTTCCCTGGAAGAAGTGAGGCAGCTGTTCTTGCTTCTAGTTAGTTGTACACAAACCTGCATGCTCTTGTGAACAAGGTTCTAGCTCTTTCTCATCAGCAAAGAACAGATGTCAAAAAGGCAATTTTTACATCAGTGATGTTATTTTGTACTTTTGCCAGCTATGGCCCACAACATTACTTTGGGTACTATAGAAAATAAATACCTATAAGTATCTTCTGGATAGGTTTTTTGTACATAGTCCTGTAATTCCATCTGTGCCTTCTCCTGGAATTTTTCTATTTGGGTTGAACTGGTCAGACCAGGGTGATCTAAAGAAACAAAACATTTCTGTATGTCGATTGTTTCCCTATACATTATGAAATATATGTAGTTATAAGATTCTTGCATTTAATTTCATTTAAGTATTTCCCTTGTATTGTAATGTTTAACGTGTTAGCTCTATAAAGGAAACCACTCAGTTGAACGTTTGCTTCCTGGCTTCAGAATCAGCTTGCTCATTTTTCTCTCTATAGCTGTGTGTATATACAAGAAAGTGGAAAGAGATTAAGCCTGTAGGTATGTACCAGGCTGTGACACTCCTTTTTTATGTTGCTCTTTTAAATACGCTGCCTCTGACTTTGACTGCCTATGCTGACTGAGCAGTATCCTGGGTTGTTTTCTTGAGAGATCAATTTGTTAACCTTCCTGACTCTGTCTCATGTTTTAATTCTGGCTTGCTTAGCTCCTCAGAGACAGTCACATGATCAGAAGATCCCAGAAAATACCACATACCTGACTATGCCCAAGTATCTTCAGTGTTGTGTTCAAACTGCTCTTCCCTTAAATGGGACAGAGCTAGCTTGAGATTGGAGAGCTTCTTGCTCCTCCAGCTTGAATAAAAACCCTAATAAACCCAACCCTAATGGTACAATCTGCAAAAAAGTTTCAAAAGCAAATTTCAGGACAGCAATATCTTCTTATTAAAGCAAGCTGTAAGCTTTACTGCAAAGAGAAAAATAATACCAACTAAAGAAACCCCACCAACCCAAAAAACCCTCCAACCCCTGATTACAAGACACTCTTTGTACTTTGTTAAATTCAAAGTGGTGCACACCTTTGAATTAAAGTAAATAATTCACATTTCTGAGTAAGAATTTGCCTTTCACTCAGTTCTAAATTAACCTTTGTGTGTTCTAGGAAAATTTTGCTAAAAACCTTTGATAAACATACTGTCACTTCCCATTTCTTTAATGTCCCTGCCTTATCATTCCAGAAAATCCCAAGTGTCATCTTTAAGTAAATCCTCTTATCTCATATATACTATTGATCATGCTTTAGTATTCTGCTGTAATTTTTGGGGGTAACAAACAGAGGACAACCTTGTTTCCATTTAGTTTTGGAGATGTTGTGGAAGTTCTATATAAAAGAGTTGTACTTCTGCTCCTATTTCAGCAATCCCTCTTAGAAGTGTATTAAAAACGTTGAAATTGAAGCCAGTTTCTTTTTGTCACTGTAAGAATGTATTTCCTCTAATCCTTCCTGCCATTTACTTCACTAATATTGCTAGTACACATCCCAGATAACTTACTACTCGTAGATTCTCAGCTGAAGGTAGTTGAGAGTCTAGTCTTCTAAAGTGGGTGTACAGGAAACACCCAATATATTGGAACTGTAACTAACATGGATGTTTTGCTCCAAAGTTATTTTTAAAACACATACTGTTTGTGATAAATCATTACAGAACAACCATTTTACTTGCAGTTTGACAGATCATAGCAAGACATTAACCTCATTAGAAAAATTGCTAAAACATTAACATATGAATGTTTATGTTACTAAATACCTTACCAGGGCTAAAGAGGACTATAGCTTTAAGGTATGCATATTCATATCCATCAATATCAAGCTTGGCCATGCTGTTACAGAACTCCTGAAGTTTCCAGATGTGTTCCATTACTTGCTTTATTCTGTCTCCAGAAAGTTTATCTACAAAAAAAGATATTGTTTTCTATGTCATGTCAGCTCAAGTACATCTAATATATTAACCAATATCCCTTTATAAAACAAGTGACATTTTACAGCATTTCATCTCATTTGCTATCTTAAAACCACTCAGCATCTGAAGATGACCTAAATGATTATGGAATTAAAGATTTACAAAGCTGAGTCAGGCACAGGGCTGGCGAACAGGACGTTAACTCTTTCGCATGATTTTGCCAGTTTTGCATAATCTGCAACATGAGTCTAATCCGAGTGATCCACTGTTCTGAGCAGAAACTCAAATTATGGTGAATGATTCTACAAATGGCTGGAGTGATTCTGGGAAACAGAAGCACAAAACAAATGCTACCATGCAATCCTAATTTGAAATTCAAACATGAAGAATAAAAGCATAATCTACATGTCTAAAATTCATTAACTGTGATACATGTGTTTAATTACTCAAGATGGATCAAGATACATGTGATGTGATGGTTTTATTTATGTATTGAGAAATAATAGTGCAGAAATACTCTGGAAATGTCAACTTGAATTCCAGAGTTTCCAAATAGCTTCATCACTTACATACTTCCTAGATAAAATTCTGAAATTTCCTCACTTTGTTTTGAATTTTAAAGTTATAATACACAATATAATGATAATTTTTCACAATAGGTAACAAATCAAGCAAAAAAAAATAAAAACAAATCATGAAGAACTCATGATAAAGCAGATCCTCCTCTCCTTGTGGCAAGGCTCAGGAGCATGGTATGACTACAAGTATGGCTCGAAGAACAAATGTCATTTTTTCATTCTTGAGACATGGGAAACAAAGTGCAGACAGCTTAAGGCTGGAATAGCCCCATCACTTCCTCCTCCAAAACCCTCTGCTTGGGGTATAGGTAGAATGGACAACTCTGAGATGACTAAAAGTCTAATTCTGTGCAAAACATACAATGTGCATGTTTCCTATTGGTCTTTTAAACTCTTGCCTCTCTCTCAGTGCAGGAGAGGAGCATCAGTTTGTTGTATTTTGAGGGCTGTCTAGGCTGTCGTTCATTAAGAAAAAAACCCCAAATACACACAAACCAACCCCCCATATTAATTATGAAAGCATATTATCAATTCAAGAACCAATTTTCTAATTTACTTTATCACAAAGAAGCCAATAAAGTAGATTAAAGCAATTATCCTTTACTGGGACTGAAGAGTATTTTTTGATTATCTACTTTTGCGCATTTTATCATTCTACATTCAAGTTTTACTCTCTTCAGTAAAAGCTTATCTTCCAATTTTTGCTGTGTGCACAATAATGGCACCACCTAAATCATCAAACAAATTGGTACCCAGTAGTATTCTGTAACTATTTTTAACTCACATTTAAATTTATCTAGCTTTCATGTAATATGCTGTGTTTACAGAGTTTAAAGCTGCTAGTGTTGTTTTTTTTTAACTCCTATTAAAAATTGAATGTTATTTTCATTTAATCAATCATAGTGCTTGAGAGCATCCTTAAAGAGAAAAGAATTTAAAAAAGCAACTATAAGAGGTTGTCATGCATTCCAGATACAGTCATCATTATCAACAGGCCAACTCTGAACTGAAGAAAAGAATCACGTGTTAAAGAGTGTCAAGAAAATACACTGTTTAATGCTTCAGAGGGTACTTCAAGAATAAATTAGTCATTACTGCATTACAGCAGTATCCAAAACTATTATACCTGCAAGAATATTCTTGTTGCTCACACCATTGCATCCAATTGGGGAACAAGACAGGTCCACCACAGCAGTGACAGATGATCCTTAGCTGCCTCCCAAGATGCGAACTAGCAGGCCAACCACCTCAGGGGTGTGTATGGCCACAGTGGATCCTCTTGCACCCCTCCTGGGAAACCTGCATGCTCAATAACCTCTCTGAATTGCCTGTACACCAACGCACGCAGAATGGGGAATAAACAGGAAGAATTAGAGAGCTGTGTACGAGCACAGGGCCATGATCTCATGGTAATTGCAGAGACATGGTGGGGATAGCTCGCATGACTGGAATGCTGTTTTAGATGGCTACTTAGTACTTAGGAAAGACAGGCCAGCAAGGCAAGGTGGTGGAGTTGCTCTTTATGTAAGAAAGCAACTGGAGTAACTGAGCTCTGCCTCAGGATGGATGAAGAAAAAGTAAAGCACTTAGGCGTAAGAATTAAGGCCCAGGCTAAAATGGGTGGCACTATTGTGCATGTCTACTGCAGGCCACCTAATTAGGAAGTTGATGAGGCCTTGTTCAGACAGGTGGAAGAAACCTGACAATCACAGGCTCTGGTTCTCTTGGGGGACTAGGGGGATACCTCATGTCACGGGGGATACCTCCCTGTATCTGCTGGAAAGACAACACAGCGAAGTACACACAGTCCTCGAGGTTCCTGCAAACCACTGATGATAATGTTTTAACACAGATGACGGAGAAGCCGATCAGGAGAGGTTTGCTGCTGGACCTTGTACTTACATAGAAAGAAGGATTGGCTGGGGATATGAAGTTCAGGGGCAGCCTTGGCTGCAGTGATCATGAGATGCTGAAGTTCAGGATCCTGTGTGGAGGAGGCAGGGCAATAAATAGGATTACAGCCCTGGACTTCAGGAAAGCTAACTGTGGCCTCTTCAAGGACCAACTTGGAGGAATGCTATGGATTAGGGCTCTAGAAAGTAAGGGAGTTCAAGAGAGATAGTTAATATTTAAGCATCACTTTCTCCAAGCTCAAGATCAGTGCATCCTGTGAGTTACAAATCAAAGAAAAGGGGGCAGGAGACCTGCATGAATGAGCAAGGAACTTCTGGCAGAAATTCTTCAGAAGGAAATTTATGGAATGTGGAAAAAGGGACAGGCCACTTGGGAGGAATATGGGAATGTTGCCAGAGTATTCACAGATGTGACAAGGAAGACTAACATCCATCTGGAATGAAATCTGGGAAGGGATGTCAAGGACAACAAAGGCTTCTTCAAGTACCTCAGTAGCAAAAGGAAGACTAGAGAAAAAGTGGGACTGCTGCTGAATGAGATGAGTGCCATGGTGAAGGATACAGAGAAGGCAGAGTTACTGCATGCTGCCTTTGCTTCAGCCTTTACTGCCCAGGCCAGCCCTCAGGAATCCCAAACCCTGGAGGTAAGACAGAAGGTCTGTAAAAAGGAAGACTTTCCCTTGGTTGAAGAGATTTGTGAGACCCACAAATCCATGGGCCCTGATGGAATGCACCCATGACTGCTGGGGAAGCTGGCAGATGTTACTGCTAAGCCACTCTCTGTCATCTCTGAAAGGTCACGGAGAACAGGATAGGTGCCTGGGGACTGGAGGAAAGCACATGTCACTCCAATCTTCAAAAAAGGCAAGAATGAAAACTCAGGAAGCCTCAGGAAACCCAGGAAGGAGATGAGTCAGCCTCACCTCCGTCCTGGAAAGGTGACAGAACAGCTCAACAGAAACTGCAGATCACCAGAGGAAAGGCAATTATGCAAGAGAACGCTTCTTCCTCTGGAACTTGGGGAACAATTCTGCCGCCAATTAGGAAACACATAATGAGACACGTTATACAAGTGTCCCTCTAGTGTTGACAGCACTGAACACATGTAAGAATCACACACTGAAAACATACCTTCCTGTATGCTGTTCTGGAGATGGTTGACAATAGCTGCCAGGATAGTAGATAGACTCATCACCTGTGCACACTGTGCAAGGCCTAAGGTAAATAGCTCATTCCAGCAGGCACGCACAAGGCTTGTATTACAATCCTGCCTACAAACAACAGAACATCAGAGAACTGTAGGTAGTTTTCATATCAGGTTGGTGCTACCCCGTGTGTAATTATGTTAATAATAACAATTAATAATAAGGATTAATGTATTACAAACCACTTTGCGGAAAGATGCATATTAGCATATCACAAGTATTTAAAAATTCAAAAAGCAGAGATAAGCTAATTACAGAAAACCATTTCAGGTTATCTGTAAAATGGGGCTCACCAGTTCTTTAACAAGATATATTTCTACAAATTAAACGCTTGCTTTTGATTCGGCTTTATCTGCTGTAATTGCAGTAACATCAGATATTGTAGTTATCCTCTCTTCTGCCATCTTCTATTTTAGTCTTTAAAAAGGAGAATATTGCACAGTCTTCACACATTTTAAAGAATTCATTGAAATTACAATAATTTAAAAAATCAAAATAGCTGAAAAGTGTTCAGATCAGTATTTAAAATTCATTAGGAAGCAAATCACTCAATGGAATATGTACATTTACCCAAGAGCTTGAAATGCAGGTATGGACCTAGCCCAGTGCATGGAGAGGAAAAGTAGTCGTGATGCTGACTCACAGATGTAGTGTACATTAAGGTACTCTGGCATTGGACTGGGCATTGTCAGCTGCAAAAAATGACAGTACAAAACAATATATACAGTTCAGACATAAACCCATTTTGATTATTGAGAAGTAACGAGTGAAAACATTCAAACTACTCTGTCAGATAAGCAACTGAGTGACAAGAAACTGTCACGGGAAAACTGTATAACTAAGTCGCTACTACTGGCAAGAAATGCAAAATGGGAATAGAAGACAAGAAGCTATGTGGGAGAGTGCTCAAATGTTTGCTTTTAAAATGTTTTTATATTATTTTAATAATAAATCTATACATCTCATTGCTCTGTGAAGCATTGGCCCTTTTCACAGTGCTGTAAAACATCCTTTACAACTTTTTAAAAAGAAGCAAAATAAAATCTAAAATCTAAGTATCTCAAATGGGAAAGTCATGTAATAGGAATCTACAATCACAAGACACCATTAGTGGCAATAAGAAGATTATGACAAAAGTTTGCCTACATTAAGTATCATGTATTTCAGTAATGATCTTTGTATCTCTTGAAACAGTGCAACTTTACCACAGCAAGATAAGCACCCTTATTGTTTCTCACACATTGTTTATTAATATGTGTGTGTTTGTATTCAATTGAAGCTGAAGCATTGCTAAAATACAAGACCTTTTTCAGTGGTCTAACCGGAGCTAGAGCTAAGAAGGCACTGCAACCTCTGTTTATATGAGGAGCCTTGATGAAAGTTTTACACTGCCTAGAATTACAAATTAGTTAAGCAAGACATCAGGGATGATATAGAAAAATATTATCAACAGCACTGAAAACTGAAATGAGTTTTAAAGCATCCTCCTGTCTATGAAAAGGTCATATGAAATAACACCTATCCTCTTTAGGTGCAGCATGCAAGAGTGAAAAACGTATTAGAAGACAACAGATGTTACCTTAGATTATATTGCCAAAATTAAATATAGGAAATAAGAAAACAATAAATTAATTTTGGGTTATGTCTTAAGTGTTAGTTTGTTTAGTAAGACATTTAGAGCACGTACCTTAAACGTGACATGTGTATCTGTGAGTAGGGGTCCTTCCACTTCAATAATTGGTGTTGACTGATCTCTACTGATTACATGGATATTCCCTCCTCCTGTAGGATCCATCCCATCTGCCAAGTTATGAGCTGCTGTACCATCTGTGGTATTAAGTGCTTTAGCCAAAGTATCAAATGCCCTGTAGAAAAAAAACCAAAAAAAGTAATAAACAATGAAAGAGTGCTTTCTTGTACCCCAAAATAACTGAGAGCACTCATCAAAATAAGTGCTATGAAGCATTCCCACCAAGAGGTAACCTATACAGGAACTGTTTACACTAAGACAAGGTCAGACTTTTCATTAACAGTCTGGCCCCTCTGTACTGTTTGGACATTAACAAAAGGAATAGATCTGCCCATATATGGCTGGTAAGAAATGTCCCCTGTAAGGGGGGAACATTTTACTACTGTAAATCCTGCTCTGAATGTTTTATGCTAATATTTATATTAGGAAAGAAGTCTCTTGTACTTGCACTATCCCCTCCTCACTTTGGAATGTTTAACTGATTAAATGATGATTATAGACCAAATGCACTCAGAACACCCTGCAGTCCCTGTACTTGATGTCCAGTTTCTTGGAAGAGGAGAGAATAGAGTGGTTCTCTTCTATGGAACATGCCTGAATTTCCTTTCCCTTAAGATGAGGTGTGGTCAGACACTCCTGATCTCATAGTACCGACAGAGTCTTAGAAACCTCATGACAGTAACAGAAGAGTGACTAGCCTTTGGACAGATTTATACTCAAACTGTAGTTGGCCATTGCCAAAATAAAGCAGTGCACATTCCCTTCTTATGGTAACAACAGCTTGGATTTAAAGAACTTGGTGCCTCAGCTTCAGACCAGTGAACAGTATTATGGTACAGTGCCATTTTGTCAATATTTTCATCAAGATGTTATGGGGAGTGGTTTTTGGATGTTTTTTTTTCTGCTTTAGAGTTCCAAGTGGCTGTAACTCCAAGCTGCAGTGTCAGGGATTTGTGAATACCCGTTCACTTACTTGAAGAGTTTAAATAAAAGACTTAAAAGCCTGAAGTTAAGCTCCTCTTAAAAAAAGCTTCCACTTGAGAAACAATGGACAGTTTTGAGGCCAAGTATTTTTCTTCTTTCACTACACTGCAGATCTATATTGTCCTTCAACCCCCCTCAAAAAAAACCCATCTGTAAAAATCTCCATGCTCCTTTTTCCCATTTTTCTCATCAATAAAGAAGACTTCAAACTTCTTCTACTTCAAACTCTTTCTAAACATTAAAAAAAAAAAGAAGTTTATTCATCTTAGTTCAACATTTCCCTACATTACCAGCAGGTATTATGGCAGCACAATCTCAAAATGAAATCTGCAGTAATACAAGCCCCTAAAGAGGAGGGCTAAGGACATTCTGGAGAAGCTTCCATATCACAAGTCTATCAAATAAAACAGTACTGAAGTGTTGCTATTCCCAGAGTCCCTCAAGGTCACAAACTAGTTATTTTTTTTTCTGAATACAAGATCTGCTTTAGCTCCAGAACATGACCTTAATAATGCAGGGGGCAGTTTTCCAAAGGAGGACAACAGCCAAATCTGGGTTTCTAAAGAATTGGGTTTGTGTTTCAAAGTAGGGGGCAATCTCTACTGTGGTTGGTGTCATGGTGCTCATTTACTTCAGTGAATGTAAGTATACACCATACAAAATAGAAATTGCTAAATAAGATGCAAATATAAATGCATACCTTGTAATCTCACTTGCAGATTGCTCTTCTTGTTGAACTTCAGAAGTATCTCCATTATTTAGTGACTCACTGAGATTAGCAAGAGATGTTACGACATTTGCTAATGTTCCTAAAGCACCCTGGCTTGTTTCACCCTTAAAAGGAAGAACCATATTAGTACATCAATGCTATAGGTAAGGCATCATACATAAATTTTGCCTATTTTTAATCTTCCTGTACTTTTTTCCTTTATGTACCTTTTATTTCTCCCTGAACACCTAAAGGAAGAACAATCTCTCACAATGATCTTTAAATCCTTTTGTAATCATCAATCCTATCCTTAGCTGACATACCATGTGGGGACCTATGTGCGGCTGACCTTCTGCAGAAATATGCCCATGAAAAGAAAACCTCTTCCTCTTCATCAGATGATTACCTCCTTTTGTACACATCTTCATACTTATCCCAACTTTATCTTCTCAAGAACACGAATTGTTTATCTCAATGTATATAGCTAAAATAATCCATAATCTGAACAAATTAATATATATGTTTGGAACTTAAATGAAAGAATAATACCTTGGAGTCAGCAGTTAGGAGGACTGTACCATCATCCCTGATCAAAGGCTGCTGAATATTCACAAGCATTCCTGGATCAAGAAGACCTGCTGACCTGTTCAAAAGCATGAGGCATCTGACAGTCAATAGCATTTTACATTAATAACAAGAATACATAACAATGTATGTCAGAATAAAAGGGATTACCAGGTTTTGTTAATATAAAATTTAATGAAACTCAGAGTTTATTCATCCAGACTTTAGCCTTTCTGAAAGTTTCCAAAAAGAAGCATGAAAAACAAAGACTAGAATATGTTTCCCTTTCCTCTGCAAAAGCAATGACAACTTCCCAAATAGATATCGTCTTGTTTGCTTGTTAAGAAATAACTTATGCTGACGTAAAAAGTGATTTCAAGAAAATGTATTTTATATTCCAAGATATAGTCATAAACAGTCATGTAATCAAGGTCTGCACAAAACTGCTGCCTTTACTTCTGCTACTTTTTGACCAAACATCCTTTCCTGCTGCTCCATCTAACTTAGGGATGGAGAGGAAAGTCATTGAAGTCAGCAAGGATAAGTTTATTTGTTACTCATATAATACTCCAAGTCTCCATAACCCAATACAAATGCAGGCATGACAGTTTCAGGCTGCAGGGAGTTTACAGTTTAAGGGGTGAGACACTAACAACTAAGATTGTGAACTACTTCAGGAAGCAAATCATCATGTGTTATGTGAATCTGAATCCTATACAAATAATAGAGTCACACTCAGTGTCTCTAATATTGTTTATAGAACTGTAAGGGATCTGTAGCACAAGGAAATCTCAAAGAAGCAAATCTGTCTGTGAGCAGTACTTTTGAACAATCTGACTTGCAAACAAGGACACCGAAGCACAGTTCTGTAGGAAATTTGCAGCCCAATTTTCCTAACAAATGGCAGCATCATTTGTTCAACAAAAGACATATATATATAAACTAAACTAAATGCATATATATATATATATATATATATATAAACTGAATACTGAGATCTGGTATCTTCAAGTGGCTATTATCCACTCATAAACTACAGTTTCTAAACCATGGTATTTAAGCTCAAATTCTTTTTTATTCTAGTCAGAAAAAGACAAATCTTGCTTCTATTTATTATGATACGTATTTCCACAACCACTGCCTATGGAGACAACTGAGAGCAGAGGAACTGTCTTGCAGTATCTTCTATAGAGTAAAATGAAGATGCTGTTACTCAAATTGGTCTCTTGGGACCAGAATCTCTAGAGTCAGTCACTGCAGTCTGTTTTTCAGATCTTTAGGAGAAGGAAGACAGAGTCTGCCATTTGCAGAACTGGTTTCAGAGCCGTGCCAACCTGAATGCATCACACAGTAAATCTACATGCTTTTTGCTTGAATATCACATATCTACCATGCCTGTGCTTTGACCCAGCTGGACAAGAGCCAGCTTCAAAGTGAAAACCATCCCTGTACTCAGCCATAAAAACCTTTGTGAGAAGCAGAACAGCCTAGGTTGGTGTTGGTAATGGGAATAGATATATGTAAATTGGAGCTCTTTTCTGTCCAATTCTTAGAGGAGGGCAGGGATGAGTACAGGTGTGCCTTGAAAGTCATATGCACACAAATCTTATAGTAGATCCGTGATGCTGAGGTACTCACCGTGTCCCATCTTTATCTGCCACAAACGTTGGAGTTGCTATTAGAGGGCTTCGAAGATCTTTCCTGATATAGATTTTCTCAGTGGAAGCTGCACAGTTGGTTGGTTTTTCACGCTGCACATCAAAAGGCTTTCTTTCACTTTGAACCGCTGCATAAAGACAGAAACATGCTGATTTGGAAGGAAACAATCCAACTGCAAAATACAACAAGAAAGTAAAATTCTCACGGTAGAATTTCAGCTTGCACAGTTATGATAGTGTATCAGCTCAGTGCCAAATCGGAAATTTAATATGAAGACTGAAGAAACACAGGCTCCAATTTGACTATACCCACGACTATGTACATTTTTAACTAAGGAAGTCCCAGGTCAATCATTTGCTTTAAGTTTTGCTGAAATAGAGTTGAAGTTTGTTATTTCATTGGCATTTAGTAAGATAGAACATTCCAAAATGTATGTTTTCAAATTGTTTATTTATTTTTACAGGTAAATCTGTACCTAAATGTTAGGTAGATGCAGTCATACTCTGGATGACTTAGAACAATGTAAACCCAGAATTAAGCCCCACCAAAAAAGTCAAGACAGGCAAGCTACATGAGTGATGCAATTTAATTCCATGGGCGATTAGCTTCTCCATGATAAGATCACTCCCACTCATTAATTCCATGGAAAACTGTTCCAAAACCAACCTCTGCAGAATTTAAAATACTTCTACTTGACAACTGGAAAGAAATAAGCTCAGTCTCCACTACACCAAGCAAGTGTGGCACATTTTGTCATGAAAATAGTAAGAAACCGTAACTTTGTAATTTGAAAGGAAGTGAAAAATGCATCTTTATGACATTAGGTATTGTTATTAAACAGATTACAGAAAGTTATCTGGAATCTAGATGGCTGAACTTTACAAACTCCTCTATAGCTTGGTATAACATTCAACTGCATCAATTTTTCACTGGAAAATGAGGACAATAGAATGAATAAAACACTATGAGGATAATATAAAGAATTTTTAAATGTGTTCTACTAATATTAATACTCACAACACTGCCAATGTAAGGCATTATATAAATGGAGACTATTTCTGCACTATTCATTGTACCAATTTATCATACAGCAGTTATTGTTCTAGAAGACTAACATTAATAACAAGCAAAAAAAAAAAGAATTCAACCCTCCCCCATAGCCCTTCTGAATGTAACAGTAAAATACATGGATATATCTCTCTCTGACCTCCTAACCAGTAAGCATTATTTAGTTTCAGATTTTATTGTTGCTAATCCTGTTACTGTCAGCCAAATCTAGGGTCTTAAACAGAGGTATATTCATTTTGTTGGCTTGGTAGATACATAAATATTAATCAGAAATCTGACCCAAACCCCAGTGAAGTCAGTGAGCATATATTCTAATCATACTGGGATAACAAAGGTTTAGCTTCAGGAAATGCAGCAGTTTCTCTTAAAATCATGGAACAGTTTGGGTTGGAAAGGACCTTAAGGTCACTCAGTTCCAGCCCCTCTGCCATGGGCAGGCACACCTCCCAGTAAACCATGCCACCCAAGGCTATGTCCAACCTGGCCTTGGACACCACCAGCGATGGAGCATTCACAACTTCCTTGGGCAACCCATTCCAGCGCCTCACCACCCTTACAGTAAAGAACTTCTTCCTTATATCCAATCTAAACTTCCTTTGTTTAAGTTTGAGCCCATTACCCCTTGTCCTATCACTACAGTCCCTAATGAAGAGTCCCTCCCCAGCACCCTTATAGGCACCCTTCAGATGCTGGAAGGCTGCTATGAGGTCTCCACATAGCTTCTCTTCTCCAGGCTGAAGAGCCCTCAGCCTTTCTTCATACGGAGGTGCTCCAGCCCCCTCTTGTACAAATGTACCCCCTTATACTCAGCACAGTGTGTACAAAGCACAACCATCACTGCAGGTCTGGAGTTCCAGAATGCAAATACAACAACAATCTCCCTATTTACAGCTTAAAGTTCTGCCTCCCTTGAACTCAGTGGCTGGAAGTTACCCTGCCTAGATTAGAGTAGAAAAAGAAAAGTATTTGTTGTTTCACCTTAAATTCTCCAAAAATGTATCACAAAACAACCAGATAAAAGGCTTCATGAAGTGTTGGATGGAAGAAGCAGACAGAGGTGCTATAAACTGGAAACAAAATACATTGAAAGAGGTGTTTGGATGCTAGCACTTGAATTGTACAAAGCACTGCATACAAACAAGAAAGCATATTCGTTTAAATATGGCTCTTTCTACAATACCTCATAATACTGCTCACAAACAACTCTCACCAAAATTTTTAAAGAAAAACGACATCAACTACCTTCTAACCCTGGTTGAAAAAGCAGCAAAGATAAACTAGAAGGAAAGCAGATTCTGAACACAGAACATTAGACTCACATTTATGTCCATTTATGTCAAAATATTTTGTATTATAAGCATACACTGTGTCTGCAATGTGCATCCTAAGCAAGGTTTTAACAGGGCTCCTCAAAGACTGCAATAGTATGAGACAGGTTCAAAACAAATCACTACTGCACCTCAGACATAAAATAGCAATAAAATAAAGGTATAGGAGATGCTCTTGCTGTCGAAAGTTCTGTTTCTTTCAAGCAACATACACTGCAATGGAGAGAGCACACTAAAAAGTAGTAATCCACATATTTATTATTTAGTAGGCACAGTGTCACATTGGGTACTTAACACTCACATTCCATTTTCATGCCCATCTCTAGACATTTCCTAAGCCTACAAAACTGGCAGCGATTCCGATGGTGTTTATTGATGATACAGTCCTGGTTGCTACGACAACTGTAGGTCAAATTCTTCCTCACACTCCTTTTAAAGAAACCTTTGCATCCCTCACAACTGACAGCACCATAGTGACGACCTAGGAAACATATATATTGTTATCAGGTGGATATTACTTATATTTTAGCAAGAAATATTTACCTTAAGCAAGTAAAACATTGTAAAAGTCACCCTTTAAATTTATTTTATAATCTTACCATAATTTTGGACCATGAAAGCACTGTTAAAGTCTTATAGGATGTTTCTTATTTACCTATTGTCAGGGCTTTTAGTGGGAAGTGGAGATGAGAGGAAGGCTACGCCTATTTCTGAATGAGAGGCCTGTGAAGTGGTAGTTCTCATTCTGGACAAATACAGATGCAATTTTATCTGCTGTTACAGATCACATAATACATTAAAAGAACCTACAGGCTAAGAGTCTAAGTAATTTTAGAATATCAGCAATTTTACTGTAAAATTTCAAATGCAATCTTTATTGAAAATTCCTATACGTATTAATTCTAGCACTGTTTTAATTACACAAACACAAAAATAGAAGTGAGACAGAGACAAAAAGGTCTCTTCTCCATAGCATGAAAGCAGAGTCTGCTTCCTTGGCTAATGTAGAAATTTTAGCTCATAGGCTCCTTGTTACTACATGGATCTGAAACACTGAGGATTCCCTTGATCTCTACTTGCCTTTTTCTCTGGTAGTAAAAGATCAAGATCTACCAGGATATCTTAAGTTTGCCTGGGAGCACTAAGAAGTGTTTTCCTGGAGCAGGTAGACTTTTCTAGGTGCCATGCTTATTGCACGGTTGCTCATAGCTGTTATTCTACCTGACTAAATGCTTCAGGTAGTCTCAGTTACCAAGATCTATTAAATCATCACTGTCTTTCAGAACATGCCAATTTATCATAGTTCAGTTGAAGTACAAACTAATATACTTCCAAGCGGAGTTTAAATATTCTGTGTGTACAGATACAATGTATACTGTTAGCTTTTTCCATTTTAGATTCAATTACTTTCGCCATCAGCATAACTAGAATCAGTTAAAATACATGAAACCTCCTCCCTTCATCCCAGTCATCCTTTCAACCGAGTTTCTTGAACGCTACTTCGTATACATCCTTACCTGATGCTTTATCGCCACAAACTACACAATATTCTACTACCTGGGGCCGCTGAACATCAGCTTTTCCCAGCAAACGTTCCACTGAAGCAGAGTCTGTCACTATCTAAAACAAAATTCCAAACAAAAAGAGGCAGTTAGCCAATATTTTCTTCCGACAGAAAGGAAGGAGCTTTGCCTACAGAACAGTACATCAACTGAGAATAGGTGGCTGGATTTGAGAATGACATATGGAATGAAATAAAGTAGTATAAATTGCAAGTTCATGAGAGCTTTTACTGTCAATAGTGAGACTGATGGAACAGTCAGAGCAAAGCAAATTCCAAACAAACCTCCTAGCTTTGTTCAGTACAAGTTTCCTCACTTGTGCAGTCAACAATATTCTTCCATTCTTGTAATTACCCTCAAACAGCTGCTATATTTTAGCCAAAGATGGTTGTACTTCAGATGTGCTTCCCATCTATCTCTACTCTAGCTATTAGGAGTGTACAGTCCAGAGGGGATAGTCTGAAGCTGAGATCCATTGTAAAAACAGCTTAGCTTCCAAAGGATTCCAAAGCATCTGTTCAGAACATACCACAGAAACATTAGAAATCTCAAATGCTTAAAATCCACAAGCAATAAACCACCCTTTTGCAACACCAGCTAACCCATTTACCATAGTGAAAACCATTTTCAAAGACTCTTGATAAAATTTTTCCTATAATTATGTAAGAATGATACTTCTTGTAAAATATTCTCCATTGCAAGAGCAGCAATAGAGATAAGGTGCTTTTTATTTCTTTATAAAAACTGCTGGGCAGAAATCTCAAATTTCACTAGAGAGATATTATTGGTTATGGAATTTGTTTTGCAAAGCTCCCATTGGTTTATTATGCTCAAGACTCACAAACAACTACAGCAGAGGACAGCTCCTGCTCCAAAGAGCCTTTTATCTTGAGTCCCTTGATACATTGATGCATTGTGAACATAGTTTGTTCAGGTGAGTTGTATCTCTGCGTATCTGTGAGTCCTGAACAGACCATTCAAAACCCAGGGCACTCCTCACAAGCACCATCTTAAGCACTTGTGCATCTCTTTGGAATTTTAATGAGAACACCCCACAAGGGGTGATGAGTGCAATGGAATGCATGAGGAACGTGAAGAGAGGAAGACTTATGGAATAATGAGGCCTACAATTAGTATGGTCTAATCCATATCAGTACGTCTTCACAGAACTATTGCAACTTGTCTTAAAGCAATTAGACTTAAATAACCTAAAAGCCAGTAACTGAAAAACAAAAATCTGTGGTCTATCTCAATGACTACATTTACCTGAATTCTGCCTGGCACGATGTTGTCTGCGGTGGTAAAGATAAGCTGTTTGGCATTAGATGTCTCAGGTGTTGCCAGTATCACCTTTCCTGCACCAGTTCCGTCTGGACTGGCTAAAATAAACTGCTGCTTTGGAGACACAGCTGAGTCCACTGCTGTCACTATTTGGATTTTTTGACCTGTTTGCTGATCTGTCACAATCTGTAAAAGATATTGAAGAAATTTATGAGCCACAGTAAACCTTATGTTTTAAAACCTTTCATTCTCTCTTAGAATGTTATTTATTATTTTTGCTACTTTAACATTTATTACACTGGTGTAAAGTTATTGCAGCTACCTACGTAAGTACAAAACAGTAAAATCAAACGAAATATGTATGCACGTATACACATATGTATGCATGTGTATCTATACACCTACTGCATAGAAGGAAAATACTACACAGAGTTGTGAAAAGTGTGAGTCTGCTATTGTTAATAATGAAGAGATATGGGGAGATCTTGTAATCACATTTAACTGTTCAAATGGACTTAGACACAGTGGATCCCAGACAGAATACACAAAATGCAGTGTGAAGAACTGCAGCTGATGAATGGCAGGTATATATGCAGAGTATACTCTGCTTAGTGAGACAGCAGCATGGACATTTCACAGAATCATAGAATATCTTGAGTTGTAAGGAACCCAATAAGGATCATTAAGTCTAACTCCCTGTTCCTCACATGACTACCCAACAGTAAATCATGTGACTGAGAACATCATCCAGACACTCCCTGAACTCCAACAGGCTTAGTGCTGTGACCACTTTGTGGGGAGCCTGTTCCAGGGACCAACCACCCTCTCTGTGAAGAACCTTTTCCTAATGTCTAACTCGAATTTCCCCTGACACAGCTTCATTCCATTCCTTTGTGTCCTACTGCTTGTCACCAGAGGAGATCAGCACCCGCCAACTCCTCTGCTTCCCTTGACGAAGTTGCAGAATTACAGAAAGTAAGACCTATGCTAATATATAAACAGGAAGACAATGCTAATGGTTTTGTGAAGCTAGAATGCCTTAACAAAGCATTAGAACTACCCTAAGCAGGAGCTGAATTACAGAGCTGATGATTTTTCTAGATTACAGAAACTCTTTGAGAAAGATTCATCTCATCTCATGACTACAAACCCAAATAAACCTACACAAAGGAAACAGCATTCGAAGCTGGAATGAGGCTAGCCTATTACTGAATTTTAGTCTAGACAGAACTTAGATTCTCTAGATTCTTATATTTACAGAATAGAGTAAGCCATTTTAGGACTCATATGCTGAAACGATTCAGTGCGTAAGTATACAGAGTCTACAAACATAAAGCTCCAAAGAAGCTTAAAGGTTAGAGTACAACCATTACCCCTTTGTCTCATTGTTTTAAAACTTAAATTGTTAAGCTCCCCAGGGATTTCTTCTCCCTGTCAAGATTTCTTCAGTCTTAATTATTTTCATATAGATTTTAACTAAAGGGACAATCCACAGTGAAATCTAATCTTGAACTATGAATGACACCACTATCATACTGCCTGTATTTGTTTTGAGTCACAGAATCACAGAATGATTGGGGTTGGAAAGGAACTTAAGATCATCTAGTTCCAAATGCCCTGCCATGCACAGGGACATCTCACACTAAACCACGTTACCCAAGGCTCTGTCCAGCCTGGCCTTGAACACTGCCTGGGATGGGGCATTTATCACTTCTCTGGACAACCTGTGCCAGCGTCTCATCACCCTCACAGTAAAGAACTCCTTCCTTACATCTAACATGAACTTTCCTTGCTTCAGTTTGAACCCATCACTCCTTGTCCTATCACTACAGACCCTAACGAAGAGTTCCTCTCCAGCATCCTTACAGGCCGCCTTCAGACACTGGAAGCTGCTCTGAGGTCTTTTCTCAAGGCTGAAGAACCCTAACTTTCTCAGTCCATCTTCATATGGGAGAGTCTTAAGTCCCCTTATTACCTTCATGACCTCCTCTGGACTTGCTCCAACAGCTCCATGTCCTTCTTATGCTGAGGATACCACAGCTGCACACAGTGCTGCAAGTGGGGGTCTCATGAGAGCAGAGTAGAGAGGAAGAATCACCTCCTTCAACCTGATTCTCACACTGCTTTTGATGCAGCCCAGGATATGGTCAGTTTCTGGGCTGCAAGCACATATTGAAGCTGGGCCATGTTCAGTTTCTCACCAACAAGTTTCTCATTCATCCTAGTATGCTCCTTCATCATGGAGTTGTACGCTCTTTTCAGAACTATCAGTGACGTAAGGAGGCAATTATTTTGCAGAATTTAACAAAAGTTGCAATGTGAATGCCTACCTTACAAATGCTGAATATTCATTATGTTTCAGCTGTACATGTTGTGAGAACATTACCTTGCAATGAAATATTGCTATATACTGATATGGTTACCTATCAGACAACTGTATCAAAATTGGAAACCTTCCATCATAACAGAATCTTAAAAAACAGCATGTGAAACAGTAAGGCTGACTGTTCCATCTTTTGGTGATAAATTTAAGGAATAACATCTTAGATAAAACACATAGCTAAATGTTGTTGATGACTGAAGAACATCTCTCTGGGTGCTGTCTACAAGGAAAAATCATAGAGACTTCTTGCAATTTTACATGGATCAGATATAAGTTCTAATGATGATAAATAAGAGAAAAAAAATGGCTGAATGAGAATTGAATGATATTTAGTTTTAAATATATTTAGATATCAGTATATTTAGGTTCATAAGAAAAACTAATGATGCATGTCATTATGCATACTACAGTTCGAATCTTTGAAAATAACTTTACAGAAAAAAATGTATCATGTCCACTAAGTATAATGACAACGTCTAAATCATTTAAAAAATGGGCAGTACCCACCCACCCAGATCAAGACACATCCTAAGAAAAATCCATGTTGTGATGTGGGCTGCATTGCCAGGAGTGATCCAAATGCCCTAAGTACAAGAACTTCTTCTCCAGCACCACTTCTGTCGGAAGTACATGACACTATTGTACCAGCACAGAACAAGGTGAAGGAAGGCAATAGCTAAGCATTGAAATACTGCAACACTTCAGTAACATTAACGCTTAACAATTCTTACATCATTTGTCACTGCGTACGTTCTGATACATTAACGGTATCCTTCTATTACCTATCAGTAACAAGGACCCACTGTGCAGCATTTTCAAAGGCTAACTTTACCCTAAATAAGCTCCTAAATATGGTCGAGAGAGGACAAGAGGAATGCCCTTGGAGATGACCTTAAATGCTTTACTGACAACATCTAGCCATTCACTATGGCTGAAGATCAGGATATTTGCATACGTAGGCTAAGTTTAGCCTCTGGAAATATTCCTCACTGACCATATCATCGATACAACTCATACAGCCAACTAGTCATCACCAAATATATGCTGAGGGAGAAAACCAGTCCTAGTTTGCATTAAAACTTATCTGCTCTCACAAAATTTAGAGAAGTCTTCCATAGACTTTAACAGGCTTTTGTAAAAACCTAAGTGGGAGGAGGATAGAAGATGTAACAGTTACTTAATCAGTGGGGTTTTACCTGAATGCGTTGTGGTGAAGCTACAGAGGAGTCTGTGGAAATTATCTGGATACGCTGGGAAGGGCTGGTCATCACTGGAGATTCAGATAGTGAAGTCTGAACACTCTGCACCTGTAAAGAATGCACAGAATTGTAATTTGCTGTTACAGTACTGAACACTTTTAAAAATACATGTATTTAATAGAGATCAGATGGCCCTATAGCATGGAATCTAAATTTACCAGAAAGGTTACAGTCATTAAACCAACTTGGATTTGTTTTTAATGAATTATCAGTATATTGGGTTTTTTTGGCAACAGAATGAATCTGATGGATGATCAAAACCACAAAAAAAAAATGACCACCAGTCCCCACTCCCCCAGAATAAATCACTCGATAATTACTATGTGATCCTTCAGCTCACTGAAACACAGAAATACTTGTATGAACTTTTGATTACATATTTGCCTAAATTTTGCTTCTGTAAAAGCAAAAAGCACCATATATAAATAAGGCATAATGCTAAATATTTCACCTTTTAAAGATTTTACAGTATTTTATGAAAAACTTTTTAAATTTTCAAGTAGCCCACTTTCAGAAAAACTTTCTCTATGCCCCTAAATAATGTTCTCAACCCCAGGAAAATGTATGTTATAAGAGATATACAGAACCTGCTGGAAAAGTGAACAGAACTCCTGACCAAACTGGCTTTTAATTTTAATGTTTATGACCTCATTTCATCTGTGAAATCTTCTGAAAGTGTGGTGTCTGTACAACTCACTTGGAGAAAACAGTGACTTCATTTTGACAAGAAAGCTCCCCATGGCCCATCAGTGTGCGCTCACGGCCCAGAAAACAACCATGCCGCAGGCTGCATCCCCAGCAGCTTGACCAGCTAAAGGCTAGATTTAGATTATACATGAGGAAGAAGTTCCCAGCATTATGGTGGTGGGACACTGGCTCAGGGTGCTCAAAGAAGCTGTGGTGGTCCCATCCCTGAGAGTGTTCAAGGCCAGGTTGGACGGGGCTTGGAGCAAGCTGCTCTAGTGGAGTTCCTGCCCGTGGCAGAGGATTGGAACTGGATGAGCTTTAAGGTCCCTTCCAACCGTTTCCATGATTCTATGATCTGCAGTGGCATATGGCCAAAACTAGGAACATCAAAGGCTGTTTTTATTAAATCCTCTTTTAAGCCATCTTGGAATGATATACAAAACCTCAATAGCTGGACAACAGGGTAGTGTCAATTTTGTCACTGCACGCAAAAATCTTGATTATGTAAGCTTTCCTGTTTGACATACAGAAATGTGAGTTTGTGATGCTTAAATATTCAAGTACATATATTTATTAAACTGAAAACAATATTTTAATCTTTTCTTGGCTGAGAAGACATGGTGCACAAATGGAGAGTAACCTTCTAATATCAATACTTTAGTGTGCACATACACTTCATTTTCATACTCTTATTAACATGCATACATACTTGTCAAGGAATAGGACTCTGAAATGCAAAATTTTATGCTCTTTGTAGGCTTGACTACTTAATACTCAGGAATAAGAACAACTTTCAATTTCAGCTGGCTACTAAAAATCTCAGGTTTATTTTCCAGACTGAATACACATGCCATTGGTTGACAGAGAATGACCACCATGCTAAACAGGCCAAATCAAATGCAAAAAGGGAACATCTTTTTGGAAACACGCAATTTACAAGAGTGAGGGTAAAGAAAAAAAAAAAAAAAAGTCTTCTGTCATTCTGTTCGACAGCTGAATTTCTACCTTGAGCATTATCATACACATACAAAAGATCAGAATGGATAAATATGCAATGCTTTACTATGGTCCTACCTAGTCAACTGCACCAAATCTGACACCTTAGGTAAAACCATACATATTAAAAAAAGGGTGATTAAAGAAGAAAAAGGAGGAATGGAATATTCAATGCTCTAAAAAAATCTTCATGAGACATTTACAAGGTTAACTTCAGACAACTCAAATACTATGGGAAAAAATTAAGCTATCATTAATTAGACTTCGAGATAAATTGAATCAAAAGTATTCTGAAAGCAAATGGCTTATAAGTACTTGTATCAGGAAGATAATACATTTTAGCATTCTATTAGGTCCACTTTCAGGATGAAATGTAACAACAACTATTATGGTCTGTTGTTCAGAAGAAACATGATATCACAAAACCTGTATTATGCTTAAAGCAGCTGCTCTGGGAGCTGTACATGCAAAGACCTTGTTCCCCAGTGTCAGTGATGGGATGTTTCTGTAATTCTAAATATATTTTTAAGAATTAAATACAGTTCCATTTAAGACTGGAAAGAGTCTTCGGTAAGACTTCATCTGCAAGAGATGAGGAAAGAAGCAAAGTAGGCCATAAACCATAGAAAACTTCAGCGCACCACATTTGTCAGAGGCTTAATCAACAATCTTTTAAAAGTAACCACTAACACTGCGAATTAGACAATAGTCAGAAAATAGTACATATGTTGTAAGATACTCAAACCCCGCTAATTTCCCTACACAAAACACATTTTAAGAGATGGGAAAAATAATCTGCTTTTATATGTGTAGTACTGTTTTTTTCCTGGAGCTCCCTAGCTGTACACTGTACAGACTCTAGTACTTACAGTGTCAAATCTTCTTGCAGTCTTATTTACATTTTTTTCCTCAGCAAACCTCTGAGGGCACAACAATCCAAGACAAATGTCGAGGTCATTTTAGTCAGATCACAGATATTTTCATCCAGTCTCCACTACTGAGTATTCCAATCACAGAAAGCAGCCAGTAATGTTTTAAAATGCCCTCACTGTGACCCTGTTCCTCTGAAGGTCAAATGCACTATCATTCCCTGTAACCAAGGAAGCAGAATTGACATGTTCCTGCTGTTTTGCCAGCTGCTGAAGGAGTTTGTCTAATAGTAAGATTAATTTCATTGGGGAAGAGAGTCCTTGGTTACCGAACTTTCCCTTCCTCCTATTCTCTGTTCTTAAGCCCCTCAATCTGCTTATTCTCTGTGAACTGTAAGAGAGCAAAATGGAACGTGAGAAAAGAGTTGCCCTGTATCTTGAATTAATTTCAAATCAGCAAAATTGAATGGAAAATCCACCATGTTCCCTGTACAGCATCTCCAGCCTTACTTTTGCGTTAAGCCTAACGTATTTTTTGTGCTTTTCAAAAGTTACTCAGGATAAGGAGGAATTGCTAAAAATCCCTTTGAATCCCCTAGCTCCTCTCAGTTCTCTGATCCCACGAATAGCAAGCAAAGGCAATTGCAGACACTAAAAATGTAACTCTGTTGCCCAACATGCTCAGAAATTCAACAAGCAACATCACTACAAAGCAGAAGCATGTAATAACAATGAAACTATTTGAAACCTGTACAAGGACAATTTTACAAGGTCCTAACAATACACTAAGTACAAATGTATATGCAATACTGGAGCATGCTCAGTTAACTTCTGCGATATGTTCAGAGTTTCATAGAAACAAACCTGATGAACCTTGCTCGAGGAAGAAAAACATATGGCCTACCTGCATGACAGTGATTTGGTGCTTGGCATCATAGTTTTCAATAAACACATGCACTAAAGACATAGCAATTATCTTTAAAAAATCATGCAGATATAACTAAAACTGCCAATATTTGCGTTGTTTGCAACTTGTCTCTCATTATTCATAATGTAAAATTCAGTGCCTGATTCTTTTTCTCCTTGCATTTAATTTTCCTCAATGAAAAATACGATACTCTGAAAAAGCCTCATTTTTTTAAGTCCAGTGCCAAGATCCTTGTTACATTTCTCTGAAAAAATGAGCACAAACATAGAATTTTAGCATACCTCAAAAAACTTAGAAATTTATTCGACTGTATTAAGAACTCTATCTGACTGAAGACACAAATAGCAGGCAGACAGCCATTCATAAAGACATGATTCAATGTTAATACAGTCATAGTATAGCATTAATTAATTCTTAATGAGATAATGCTGCTTATAATTGCTTTTCCATGAACAAAGGTTTCTTGGTGCTATGCGGTGGATTTAATTTAAGAAGGAGGTGAATACTATAAAAAGATGAACCACTGGCCAGGGAGAAATCACAGCGTTTCATATATTCTTGAGATGGAGCGATCTCTCCAGTGGCGAGATAAACCCATAACACTATGTTACGAAGGCGCATTTCCTACACAAGGAATTACAAATGTCACATAGTTTATGTGCCTCAGATGTGATTACGGCACTCAAGTTCTACCAAAAAAAAATCTAAGATTTGCCAGTATTTCCACAGGGTTTTATTTCGAAGTTTGTTTGGCAGTGTTTTGAAAAAACGTAGCTTTCCAAATTGATACCTGGCCCCGCAAACTAGAGTGAAAATGCACTTGTTGGTTGTCAGTGATACTTTAGAGCTTTTTGAACTGACTCCTTAGACATCACTTCCAGGTTCCTCAGGAAGCCATTTTCCACACTATAACAAAATAATTTTTTGATATCTTTTATAGATATCAAATATTTTTTTAGGGAAAAATGCAGTAAGGAGACTCAAATCCATCTCTGGAAGCACAGTGACACACATTTCCTTCATAAGCAAGGCTGCTTCTTGAAATAAAAATATTTTTTAATATCCATAAGTAAGATTAGTTCAGCACGTCAATAAAAACCCAAAACTAATGTCTAAAAAGTGGCCTTGGCTACAGATGACTTAGCTTATTTGCCCTTCATTCTCTATGAAATCTCTTAATTGTGTAATCACATGATAAATGAGAGTAAATTTGAAGGATATTAAAACAAGTAGTTTTAAATAGACAAAAAAATCTATTTTATTTTTTGACTGAAGTTCGCAAACTGAAGGAATAAATAGGTTATTTTCTATTGCCATGATCACATGCAGTTTCACTGTTTAGAAGTTGATGCAGATATTTTAGTTGTCGAGCACCCACAACAGTGAATATACATCAAGACAAGATATTACTTAATAACAACTAGATTTTGTGCTCCTATTCCTCATATTTGTAAGCAGAAAATATAAAGCCTGATTTAAATGAATCACCCTGCTGTAAATTCAGTCTAAGTGAACTTCAAACACTGTTCTGGATTTAGATGACAACTCAAGGGATGAGCAGAAACCATCCATTTTCCAAAATGGTCAAGCTAATCAACAAATGAGCAGAATTTTTGTTGCATTAGTTTTTAAACAATCCACAGTAAAGCCAAGTTTCTCGATAATGCATGTTGAATTTCCAGCTTGCATTCTGAATACGGAGGCCACCAGATTAAAGTAAGGTAAACAAACTACATATGGGTTGTGCTGGTTTCTTGTTTGTCTCCAAGTGTAAAGCAATATTGTTCTATAAAGATTTTCTGCCCCACTTATGCTTAATTGTAAACAGCAATTTTGGACTGCCCAATGTGATTTTCATTTCAAAAATTCAGATACCAACTGTTGTGATATCATCTGTCACTCACCTCAGCCACCCGCTGAGTCTCCATTACCTGCTGAGCCAGCACCTCCACATTGGTTGCCATGGTGAAACAAGATCATTAGAGAACCTGTTTGAAAAGATGCCAGCAACTTCCATCAGGCACAAAATTAGGTTTCTTATTATTATTAAAGAAAGCTCTGATATGACTTTCTGGTAATTTACAATACTGTTTGACATATAAGAAAATATGCCATGGATGCGTGCATGTGCACACATATACACACACATATATGTACAGTGCATGCATACTGGAACGATACTGTTCAAAAAGCTGAGGCACATTGTTATCCTTTTGCTTTATAAAGGCTCTAATATACTATTTTTACTATTTCAGCTGCAGAGAAGAGACATTAGCTTCATAAATTTGAAAGGACTAATCTGATTGTCAACTACACATGCAGTTTGTGGAATTTGCATCTCTAAGGTGCTTTCCTCAACACAAGTGAAGAGAAACCCTAAACTGCTTCTACACTACGTGGAGAACAAGGAAACAGCAATTTAAGACCGCTGTTTTGAGAAAATTTTTATTGAGTCATTCTATAAAACTGCCATCCTCTTGCACAATAGGGGAAATAAACTTTCACAGCTAAAACGTATTTTCTATCATCTAAACTACTTTTATCATAGTGTGAGTATTATCACTCTCAAGAGAAAATACTGCAGAATTATTTCAGCCTATTTTGAGTGCCTGCACCTTCAACTTCACACTCTTCAGGGTTATGAAAAATGCCACAAAGTGAATAGAAAAAAGGAAGAAACAAGAAAAAACATATTTCCAATATATTTTTAATGACCATTAGTAGAGCTGTGTTTCTCCAAGGGTAAATTTAATTCAGATTACAAATTCATGCATCCAGTTTTTAACTGTGACTTGGTCATTACAGAGCCAGAGTTCAGATTCTGACCCAGGGGTAGGAAATGAAAAGGCAGCCATGATGGTCCAATCGATGTTTTATTGAAAACCTTCTGGTGGTACTTGCAAAGCAATCCTTTAGCATGAAATTTAAAAAAAAATGATGAACAGCAGCAAAATATGTAATGGAAAAATACATCCATGTTTCTAGCACACCCCTTCCCCCCCAATTCAAATGCAACTTCTACAACATTAATGTTGTTGAAATGTCAAAATTAATTCCGTTATTTTGTGTATGTCAAAGGAAAACTATTCTTAACAATAATAACCGAAATTGAGATTTGCCTATGGAAATCATAATTATGCTGGTTTTTCACACAGCTTCTCATTTTTCTTCAAGTGTTTTTAATTTGTGCAATGAAGCATTTCCACCAAATTCATTTAATATTGCAGCCTGTGGATGGTTTCTCAGTGGTTCAGTAATTCCTTTCAGTGTTTTCTCCTATTTTGATCTTTTATGTTCAGCAAGGAAGAAAACGATATGCTTGTAATATGTGGGTTTCCCAGTGTTTTAAGACACAGGAAGCTCTGAAGATGTTGCAGTTATGAATACCCTTCTAAGACACAATGTAGTTTTTGTTATGGTAAGGCTCTGACAGATTTGCTGTCCATGTTGTTATCCACCAAGGATTTTTGTACTTTCGACCTTCCCAAAACAGCAATAAGCTGAGGCTATCGGATCAAACCCAACTGGAAGCGCAGGCTGTACACAGCCACACCAAGTAAGCTTGTTAGTGATGCTCATGCAGAACGGGACACAATGCAAAGTCAGCTTCCTAGCAAACCCCTGAGCAGCAGAGGTCTCAAAGGGAAAACAAAATAGAACAACCCACAAAACCCAAAGCAATCCAACAAAATCACTGGAACCTAAAATTGCAAGGAGGCTGGACAGTACTTTCAGTGTAAGAAAGTGGCAGCCACCTCAGCACGTTTAGACGCGCTGCTGTCCCATGCGGCAAACACACATTAATTTCTGCCCAAGCTGCAGTGACCCTCAGCAGAAAGCTGTACCCTCCGTTTGAGAAATTATGCGGGTATGACCCTGGCAGGATGACACGGCCAAGGGCCGAACTCAAGCTCACTGCCTTAAAGGTGTTCACACTGCCTGTTTGGCTGCATCAGCTGCGGTCTTGAAAACCGGGCAGGAAAGGCGGGTCTCGGAAGCTCGGCTCTGCCCGGCGCCCCCGCTCACTGTCCCTGTGGCAGGAGCCCGGGAGGCCTCAGCGCGGCAACACAGTGCAGACACCGAGAGAGGCCGAGGCCCGGCCCCGCGGGACGCGGCTCCCGCCGCTGCACCGGACGGCCGCATCTTCCCGCCGCGCCGGCACCTGCTCCCATTGGCTGCGGCCGCAGACGCGCCAGCCCCTCTCGCGCCGTGAAGCCACACCCCTCCCGCTCCAGCCAATGACCTCACTGAAGACGCAGAGCTCCCGCCCCACGCCTCCGATTGGCCGAGGCAACCGCCCGTAAGAGCCGCGGCCCCGCCTCTCGAGCGGGAGGGGAAACACCCGAGAGACGCGACTAAGCACAAGATGGCGGCGCTGGCTGGCCGCCAAGGCTCAGGCGAGGCTGCTGTGGCCGCCATTAGGCCCCCTCCCCCTCCCCGCCGGTACATCCTCATGTCAGGCTATAAGAGGCCCGGGTACGGCAGCAGGGGAGCGGCCGGTAAGATGGCGGCGGTCTCAGCCCCGTATGCAAAGTACCCACCGCCCCCTCCCCTCCGCCCTCCCGGTGGCAAAGGTAAAAGGGTCGGGTTCAAGCCGCCGCCTCCGCCCGCTCAGACTCCATCTTCTCTCTCTGTGTCCGCGTCCCGAGCTCGTCATTGCCGCGACCCCCCGGACAGCAGGCTGTTCTCACCGAGACCGGACCGACTCTGACCTCAGGCGGCCCGCATTACCAGCCCGCCGGCTCCGCAACGGGACTCTCGCACCGGATCGGCCCGTCACCTCACAATGATCCTCCCTCTCCCGCCAGGAGCTGCAGGCCAGCGAACGGCACAGCTGACTCTCACTTACCAGCGAAATACCGGAGTCTTCGCATCCCCCCTCCCCTTAAACCGAGCGCCACCCATCCCCTTTGCCGCTCGCGGGGGTGCCCCTATCAGGATCCCGGTGCACACCCCCCGCATCCCCTCCCTCCTTCTGGCCCCAACGGGGCAAACCCCTCTGGGCCGCCTCAATTTTAAAAACCGCTTTGTTTTTTTTTTTTTTTTTACCTCAGGAACTGGCGCCAAACGTGCCCTGGCGGTGACCCTGACCCGGGCCCCGGCGGGCCGGTGTTGGGCAGCGGTGC
>JASSUY010010870.1:24538-39722 GCA_032466535.1 Forpus xanthops
CAGGGGCGCGCAAGCCACCACCCTCTCTTCCCCCCCACCCCCCCTTCACCCTAGGAAAGCGGGGAGCGCAGCCATCCCCCGAGTCTGGCGGAGGGGGAGGCGCGCAGGGGGCGCGCACAGGAGCGCACTCACGCAGCGGCACCCGCTGAGGCTCAGCGCGGACGGCCTGCGGGCGGGCTGACTGGCTCGCACACACACACACACGCACACACACGCACACACACACACACACACATACATATACAGAGGCAGGGGCAGAGCCGCGCTCCCGCTTCCTCCGTACTCCCCTGCACGCCCGGCGTCCACACCGCTCCCAGGGATCGGCAGCCGAGGACCCCCCACGCAGCTGTCCGGCCACCGGTGTCTGAGGGGGGAGGAGGAGTGAGGAAAGAAGAATAACTCTATTAGTAACAACAACAAAACCCACCAACAAATCTGCACTAGCGCCTTAATCCTCCTCTCAGACCGTCGCTTGTTTGGCATCGCCACTCATCGCGCTGCTGTGCGGAGACTTTGTTTCAAGTAAAAAAAAAAAAAACAAACCCCTTCGCTTGCTCAGCCACTTGCAATTTTTTTCCCCGCAGTGTAGCTGGTTTGAGGTGGTTTTTCTTCTTTTCTTTCCCTTCATGTGGTTGGATTTGGTGGATCCGGCGCCAAAGCTGCTTTTTTCCATCGGTGGGGTGTGTATGTGGCGTGCGGGGGTTTTCTCGCCGCGTTTTTTATCTTCCGCTGCTTTTTTTTTTTTTCATCTTGGTTTTGAACCTGAGCTGGGGAAAATGGGAAAGGATGCTTCCGACAGAAGGGGAGTCTCTCCATCACTGTTGTTGGGACGTGTGCCTATGGTGCTAGTGGTTTAGAGAAATAGCCTGACAGCTTTCGGAGTGGAAGGTAAGGGTGCCCGGGGCATTTCCATTTCCAGGGATTACGAGTGGACAGCTTTTAGTTTGGGATTCTGGGGAGGAGGTGGCGGAGGAGAGAGACAGGCTGTTGCTGAAGGATGGAGACAGCACATACAAAATGATCTCCGCGTTTACTTCAGAGCTGCAGTTTAAAAGTTAAGAGAAGTGCATTTCGCGACAGTCTTGCTTCCCTGAGAGTAATTTCGAGGGAGACCGAGAAAACCTGAGGTTTGTGCAGGATTGGGGTAATTTTGGAGGGGGGGGGGGAGAGTGTGATGATGTTAGGTCAATAGGAAGTTAAAATAAGAGAAATCAGCGGGTCTTCTGTTGGGGGGAAAAAAAATAAGTGGAGTGATGGCGCCGTCTATGTTCGGCTAAACTACAATGTCGCTTAGAAAATCAGTTTGGGGGATATCCAAACTAAACGCCCGTTTGCTTTTCAGCAGAAGAGGATTCTTCTTCCCAAATGGGCAACCTTAAGCCTCTTTGGCCCTTTTTTAACTCTTTCCTCTATGGAAATGAAAAAAATCTTTAAGTGCCTAACCATTTCAGTGAGCGGTCTGCTCTAGTATCTAGTGATTCTGCAAACTAACCAAAATGCTGCCGGCATGCTCAATTGGAGTGCGTGTGTGCATCTGTGTGATGCACATGGGAAAAGAGGGATTAAGACAATGCTGTGTTTCAGTAGCCTTGCCTGAACAAATGCATAACTGAAAGCATAACTGAAATGTGGGCTACTTGATTACGTTTCTTCATAGAAAACTGCCTAGCACTGCAGACGTCTTTATTTTTCTACTGCAAATATTACACAGGATGCGAAAAAGTCAGAGGCTTTTTTCCTTTTCAAACAGAACAGCAAATAAGCTCCCTGTTTGCTTTCCAGGTTGTAAAATTAATCCTTTTTCATGGGTGGAATTCCTAATTTAGACACTTATTGTCACATTGGCTTTCAACGCCTACACCATCCTGAATAACACTGCGCAGAACTGCATTGCCTGCAAAGTGCTCCAGCAAAGGGGAAATTGTTTCCAGAATTCCCAATAAGTTTCTCTTTTTTAAAACCTTAAATGCTGTACCAAAGCCTATTTGGAGATGGAGGACCATGTTGTTCATTGAGACGGAAGCTCAGAAAGGAGGAAATCTGACTGTGTGGATAGAACAGCTCTGCTTTTTTTTTTCTTTCTTTCCTTCCCTCCCCCCCCCTCCTTTTTTCCTTCTTTTTTTCTTTTTTTTTTGAAACCTCCACTATAAAGAGGGTTAGAGCTGGTGATGCTTTGCCCTCGTCAAGATCCAGAGTCTGAATTATAATCTAGGAGATACGGAAATCTCTTCAAGGGAGCTTAATCCAGTGATTTGCTGTGTGTTATGCAATGGGAGACAGAAGATGCCTTGCTGTTTGGTGCGAAGATGAAAAGCTAGGCAAAGACACACATCAAAACTCAGTAACAGTGCCTCTGTGTGTGTGTCTGCCTCTGCTTACAGAGCAACAGTAGAAGAGACTGCAATCTAGAGAGTTTCAGAATTGAGTTGGCATCACTTCTGTCTGCTCGCATTTAAGAGGAGAAGGCAAAAAGCTTCTCATTTGTAAGAGATAAGCAACTTCTTAAAGGTCAATGCTGAAAATGTTCGATTTGATTTTTTTTGAATAACGTTACAGAGGTAAATACAACTAAAATTCACTTTATTAACCTGAGCCACTGTTAAGGGAACAGAGCATGTGGAGGCTGTGACAGTTGACAGGTGCAGTAAACCAGCTTTATTTGGAGATAGTAGCAGAGAAAATGTAATATGTCTTTCATCATTCAAACGCATGTCTGCAAAATGCAGGAGCTAATCAGACAGTACAAGATATTTGTAATAGGAGGGCAAGTGCAGTTCAATAGGTGCAGGGATTCTACTGTAGCATTGACAGCTATATAGAGCTACTGCTTGTAGGTAGTAATACAGTGATCCATTTTACACATCCTTATGGGTTGAAGCTCATTGAAATTAATACCCAAAAAAGCTGTCACTTAGCGGTAGTGTCAGACCAGCACTAGTTTCATCCGTCTTTGTTTCCTTTTCCAGTAGCCTCAAAATTTTAGCAATACATTAATCTCTGCATTTCTTGTCTGGGTTTTCTTTTGATAGGGACCTCTGTATACCGGGTGGCCAGGGTGACGGCATGTAGGCATATTGGAGATACCCTCCCATCTGTAGCAAACAGTAATTTGTGTGGTTTTAGTTATAGCTGTAATTCTTCACAGCTACTTCTCAGATTTAATAGAAAAATAACACATAACAAGAGATGCTACTGGCTTTCTTGTTCTGTGTTCTGTACCACTGGAATTCTGCATGTGAGTATTGTATATGCTGATATATGACTGTAGCAGGTTACTTACTTTTTGAAGAAATAAATAAATAAAAAAGCCTTTTTATCAGTCTGCGGGGTGAAGCTTCTGGGCTTTTACCTAAGTTGAGCGCTTCTGGTCCTCGCCATGATGACAACAGCCTAGACAGGAGAGGACATTCCTATTAATAATCTAATAGATGTTGGTTTTGTTCAATTTGACTGTAGAGGCCGTGGCTGTTTCGACGGCCACGTGATGGCGCTGTGCTCACGGCAGCGGTCCCGGCCCTCGCCTTATAAAATACAAATTACCTGCCCTTCTTTCTGAAAGAGGCTCGAACTGCAAGCTTGAAAACAGCTGGCTCGAATATTGGAAGGAGTTTGATTTTCTATGCGTGGAGAATTCTACTTGCATTTTTATTTCATTTCATCTCCTGCAGGCCAAATGACATAGGATGAAGGCTGTTCGTAATTTGCTGATTTATATATTTTCCACCTATCTACTGGTTATGTTTGGATTTAATGCTGCCCAAGACTTCTGGTGTTCCACGCTGGTGAAGGGAGTCATTTATGGATCGTATTCTGTAAGTGAAATGTTTCCTAAAAACTTCACAAACTGCACTTGGACGCTGGAAAATCCAGATCCGACCAAATATAGTATTTACCTGAAATTTTCCAAAAAGGACTTCAGCTGCTCCAACTTTTCCCTCTTGGCTTATCAGTTTGATCATTTTTCCCATGAAAAAATAAAGGATCTTTTAAAAAATAACCATTCTATAATGCAGCTCTGCGATTCCAAGAATGCTTTTGTATTTCTGCAGTATGATAAGAATTTTATTCAGATACGCCGTGTCTATCCTATCGATTTCCCAGGATTACACAAAAAAGAAGATGACCAAAAATCGTTCTTTGAGTTTTTGGTGTTGAACAAAGTGAGCCCAAGCCAGTTTGGGTGCCATGTGTTATGCACTTGGTTGGAGAGCTGCTTGAAATCTGAGAATGGGAGAACCGAGTCCTGTGGGATCATGTATACAAAATGCACCTGCCCTCAGCATTTGGGAGAATGGGGAATAGACGACCAGTCCCTGGTGTTGCTCAACAACGTTGTGCTGCCCCTCAATGAGCAGACGGAGGGTTGCCTGACCCAGGAGCTGCAAACCACCCAGGTCTGCAACCTCACCAGAGAAGCCAAACGGCCACCTAAAGAAGGTAGGTTCTTCTTGGGGGGGGTGGTGGCTGTGGTAGTGTGTGTGAGCTAAATCCCACACCAGTGTGTAGATCCAGCTACCAGCTCTCCTCAATACTCACATTCATTTGACCTGCTCTCCACTCCAGCTTGCCTACAGATAAGGCGTAAAGGCTGGAGAAGATGCATTCTCCCTCAGGCATGGAAGGCTGTATTCCCATTTCTAAACCGGCCTAACCTTCAGTATATAGTTCTGCTGAGCACTGTTGAGGCTCCTCGTAAGTAGATCCATCTGTTTTCAGCTCCCACTTACTGTAATGCCCACAGGTGGTGAGACAGGAATCTCTCTCCCCCTCACCACCTCTTTACTGCAGCCACCCAACTAAAAAATCTTGGCTCTCTTTATATGATCCTTTGACTTCACAAGGAAAACGTTTCCACAGGCATGTGGGCAGTCTGACTAAAAGATGAAGAGATTTACCAGGGTGAGGACACCTGTTCCAAGTGGGCCAAAGCTCAACAAATCTAAAAAAATCCCCAAAACAAGTGCAGTTCTTCAGGGTAAACCCTGTGCTTAAGATGCCTAGAGACGTGAAGGACTGCGCAGTCAGGACATGCTGGGAGCTCTGCAAAGGGGCTACAGGCTGCTGCTGCACTCCTTCTCCAGGCAGCCTTGGCTCCAGGAGACAAAGCTCGAAATCTCATGGCCAGTATTAGTGTGTGAGTTGATGTCTCAGTCCCAGCAGCTGCTTCATGTTCCTACTGGCAACATGAGGGTTGTGGAAGGATCTGAAGGCAAAGGGTCCAGCAATTGGGATGGCAGCCCTCTGCCTAGCCTCTGCTTCATACCTCCTATTTTGGCCTTTTGACATTTTTGGGAGGTCTGGGGGTGATTTTGGGAAGAACACTGGGGATGGGAGGCAGGGAAAGCCTAGGCTGAACCTAGATGGGGGACTCTGGCTGCAACCTGTGGGTGAAAGGGTCCTTCAGAGCAGCCATGTGGGAATGGGGGAAGGGGGGGATGGATGTGCCCATGCGGCAAGGGATAAATTATCGAGCCCAGGGTATTGCATTTTAATGCAGGAAATGTTCTCTCTCTCCTTGTTTTCTGCATAGCCACAAAGCTCCCAGTCTGTAGTGAGGCAGTGCCAAGCTCCCAGCCCCCCTAATAGAAGTTGCTTTGTGGAGGAATGTAACATTGACACGTTGTTAGGAGAGGATTTTCTTTAAGGGGAGCCAAGCCTCAGTGCTGTGGGAGAAGAAAAGCTGGACTCACTCCAGCTGCCGCGGTGCCAGCGGCCGCGGGCAGGGCCGGGAGGAGGGAGGGAGAAATGAGGGACCCTTTCGTTGTCTTGCGGGTCAGCGTCTCTCATCGCTCAACAGCTCGGAGCCCAGGAAGCAGGGGTCTGAACTGAGGGGCCTTCCCCCACTGTTTCCCTCCCTGAGCGGCCAGTGCAGCTAACGAGCGCCCTGTGAGGAGGCAGCCGCTGAGCGTAAGAGTAAGGGCCAGGGCTGTGCGGCAGACCTTAGCGCTGCGCGGGTGCGCTGCCCGGAAGTTAGAGCTCCTCCACCTCCGTCATGTTTGTCACGGGGGGGCACAGGAAAGCCACTGAGCCCGTTATAAAACACAAACGCCGCAGCCTCAGAGGCGCGGAGGAGGCGCAGCCGCGGTGCGCTGCTCACTCTCTCCCACGGAGGGAGAAAGGCGCATCCTCCTTCCTCCCTATCCGGCCCTGATTTTCATCCGAAGGTTCCACCTTGGCGGTGGGGCTGGGCAGGAGTGCGAGCACAGAGGGTGCACCGTGTCGCTCGCAAAACCACTCCGAGTCCCAGGGGGATGCGTGTCTCTCAGTTAAAGCACCTATTTCTGACATGTGCTTAGTGGAAAGGACAGAAGCAGCTTAGGGGTAGGCAAATTCCCCCCCCCCCCCCCCCCCCCTTTACATTTTGAAACACATTTCTAACATGTCTTGGTTCCGATTTCAGGCCATATTTTAATTCTTGCCCCTACTTGTGGGTTTTCCTGGATATGAGTTTGGGAAACTGCTTTGTTAGAGGGTGTGGAAATGTAGTTTGATAGCTGGAAGGTTTCTTTCACTTGTTTTTCACTGTACTGTTTTTCTGGTGTTGCTGAGAATTTGGATAGTAATACAATTATTTTAATGTTTTATTTAATTACCTTAATGCACTTTGGAAATGGTTCATGAGATTGTTGCTGAAAGTTATAATCAGTTAGCAAATTAAGCCTCATGGTACTTCTCAGCAGTAGTATGCTCTTCATCTTCCACTCACTATTTAAAGCATTTTACCACTTTCCTCAGAATGCTAAAAATCTGCAGGAGAGGTATGTTGAGTCTTTGTTTTCTGTAGATCTATATTGTCACATTTATCAAGCACATGAGTCAGTGCATTGTATATATAAAGCTGGTTGGTGGTTTGGTGGAGGCTTGACTGAGGGATCGAACTGTAGAATATTCCTGCCGCAAGCATAATGCAATTCATCACTTGTGTCAGTAGACATTTAGGCAAGACATGCAAATTTTGTTTTCACAGGCAACCTGTTTCAAGTTAGATCAGCACAAAAAGCAAAAATAAGGTTGACCAATAACTAAGAGAATGCTTTTTTCTTGTCAGAGTTCATAGTGGCAGCTGAAAGTAGTTTTGTCAGTGTAAGTTTAGTCTGAAGGGGAATGGAGATTGCCTAACACAATGAGAGTGCTCCAGACTTGGTAAGATAGTGTTTTATGAATTCTTGTATTACTGACATCGTCTAGCAATGAATTTCCGAAAAGAACTGCAAAGACCTGATAGCCTTCTGCAGTATTAGGCATACCCTCTCATCCTTGTGATTTGCTTTCATGAAGCTTGAATGTATGAAGTACAAAATCTTTTCCTCAGACTATTTTCAGTCACATTTTTGAACCACAGTGTAAATAGAAAGCATTTAGATTAAAGCCTACTCTTTCTTTTTTGAATCTCTGAAGGTTTTTACAGCTTTGAATATGATAAATGGCTTAGGAAAATGGTTGAAAGTCAATACTTTTCCTTTTTAAAGAAGTGTTGCATTTTACAAAAGATGTGACAAGTGTACAATGGATGATTGCGTTTCTAACAGTGCTGAAGCGTTGAGCAATAGAAGGAACTAGGTCAAGAAACTGTGTTTTGTTTGTTTGTTTGTTTGTTTTTTAATAGAATGGCTTGGAAATGCATGGTTTAGTCAGCATTTCTTCCATAGCCAGATCATCTGTGGTGTCACTGATTAAAGCGATATTGAAAATCGCCACATTTTCACTAAGACTCAATTTCATTGTATCTTGATACTTTTCCATAGCTTACATCTGAGATGCTTATCCTGGATCAATGCACTAGCAACTAGATCTCAGTGAACACACTGGCAAGGTCCTGAATTTAAGGGCTTGGGGGAATTTGTCTACTTGATCAGTGCTGTGACTGAAGTATCTCATGAAGTTTCTATCAGTAAGACAGGGCTCAGTTTCAGTCTTAGTAGACCTGTAAAGCCTTTGCATGTAGACAATTCATACAGTTTTCTGAATGATGACATTAAGAATGCATAACAGTCTTTTCTTATTTTGACCATTACAAAACTATAATATTATTGTGGGGTTTTACAATAGTTGCTTAGAAACTAAGATAGCTTCCCCCTGTGTTTTACTGTCAGATCTGAAAGGAACCATCATAAAACAATGAAAACAGTTTTTTTTAGCATCTTATCCAACAGAAGCCAAGAAGAGAGGGGGTATTCACATTAATTAAATCTTGGCGTTTGGCATTCCAGCCTTAATCTTGAATGTTTTAATCAGCCAGCTTAAAATAATTTTAGTACAAATTTCTTAATACACTAGAAAGGCAGCATTGGTCAACTTTTTCACAAATTCTAACAGCTGTCTGCTAGCATCTCTGGATTCAGCAGCTGATTTGTTTGTCATGACTTAGATCTGAAAACAAAAGGGATGCCTTCACAGAGGATTTACTGTAATAGATGTCTCTTTAAAACAATTTATGATGCATTGTAGAATAACAGTGAAGTGTAGGATAAGTGTAGGAGTAAAGTGTAGGATAGTTTTTTAAGCTTTCATGTAATGTGTGCATTTATTTGGATGATACTCCATGAATGCCCACCTCCTGTTGCATACATTCAAGATGAACTTACAGTATTCATCACATGCTCAGAGGTTGCTAGCTGGCTGAGTAGGCTGAACATCCCTAGTCAGAAAGTCATAGGCAGTAATAATATGTCATAGCATGGCTCCAGCATAGAATTTAAATTATTAAATCAGTGCAGGACTTGTCTGAGAAGATAAAAAATTACAGAATAACATCTAACAACCACACTCTTCTACAGGGATATTTAATGTTTAGTATGCAGCAACTATTTGAGACTAAAGCAAAATTTAGAAAATCCAAAATAAATAAAACTATTTTCCAGAATATTGCACAATTATGGTAACATACTTGGAAGTCTCTTAATAGTATTTATATCCTGTTGCTTGCAATGGTTCTTTTATCCATGAGTTCAAAGGGACAAAGGAAGATGAGCACTAATAGGACAGGCTTTTTGATTTTGTATGAAAGCTATTTTCCATTATGAGTTACAAAATATTGCTTTAACAGTTAAAACTGGTATACTAAAATAGCCTGTTACCATGCAGGTTATGAGCAGTTATGAGCAGTTCGACCTCAGTGAAAATCTAGAATGTAAAGAAAAATATTTTCACTTTAAATATTTTTTTACATGGATATTGTTCTTTCTAAAATAAATGGCCAAAATCATAATGGAAACTTACATAAAATCAGTTAGAGACATTGTCTTTCTTTATGGGTCTGGTTCCCAGGTTAAAGAAGTTGCTTCAAAATCTCCTATGGACTCCACTGTGCTTCATATAATTCCCCTTTTGACTTACTTTGCTAAAATAAAGCAATCACCCAAAACATTTAGGTTCCTAGTACATATTTGGGTCACTCTGGACCACTCACAATAGGATGCTATAACAGAGCCATGCAAGTTTGATTTCAGATTCTCTTTTTTTTTTTTTTTTTTTTTGTTTCAAAGCGATGCACTATAGAAAAAGCATTAATTATCACACTATCTTTTAATCAATAAGCCCTATCTTTGTTTTCAGGGATTATATATTACCACTAATGATTGTACTTCAGTTTGTGCTGTATTGATTATTTCCACCTGATTTCCTTCAGTAAACTATGAAACTTCTGTTTTGATGCAAAATTTAGAAGTTTGTGTGCAAGAGCAATCAGCACTTCATGTACGCATGTTGAGTTTGGTGGGATTTGGATCAATCCATCAGTGAATTTTCTGATACTTTAAAATACTTTCTTTGAGACCCAGAGAATTTCCTTGATGCTAGAAAAAGCTTGTATACGTGGCCTTGCTCCTAGTAAATATACTTGGTTATGTATATTATGTATGTTTGAGTGGTTAGCTTTTTGGTATCACAGATTCTGTCAGTATTTTGTTTAGCACCTCTCACACTAGCAAGATGGCGTATTACTTTGTGGGAAAGATCCACCTACTGCAATCAAGTGTTTGCCTGCTGAGACATCACAAATGTACTGTATAGGATTTGAATACGAGTTTTTCATAAGCTCATTGCTTGCTTAAAACATTCATGGCTTCAATGAAATGTGATGTTGGAAGCTGTGTTATAACAAAAAACATGGTTTTGATTCCCCAGTCTCCCATTTCTGGTTAAGACCTCCATTTATGTGCATTATTGTCTATCAGACATTGGGGAGATTTGCTCTTAGCTGGGGACAAATACTTCTACGTTATGTCCACTCTAAAGAGGACAGAACATAAATAAGAACATATATAAAGAAATTAAGTGCTCACACTGAAGTCAAAGCTCATCCAAATTAGGAATATGATGCTGTTGCCTTCAGTGAATAAAGACTCGATAGTGAGTCCTGTGCCATCAAATATTTCAATTTCCATCATGCCTTCTTTATTTGCCTTTCTCATACCATTAAACTCTGCCTTTTTCCTTCAAATGCTTCTACTACGTTTTGTCTGAGTGGGCAGAGTGTACAATATGTTCATTGTGTTCTAGACCTCATTCTCTGATTTGGTTGTACTTTTGACAAATGTGAAAGCATTCTTGGGTAGAACAGCCATAAAAAGAAGTTAATGGTGATTCTGTTTACGTAGTGGGATTTCAGTTATTGGGTCTTAGGTGACATTACATGTAATTATATTATGACATAATGCAATTACTGTGTTTCTTATTATTATGCACTGTTTTATACCTATGTATGTCCATTTTCTACATTTATATAATATAGCGATTATATGGTCTGTTACATTCAATATGTTCTCTTGCTCTTTTAAAAGCAATTTATCCTCTTCTGTTCAAATCTGTCCATATTGCTATTTTGTTTAGTTTTCTATTTGCAAAAGCATGGAAAAATCTGCTTTGTGTGTTGGTATGCACAGAGGAATTTTCAGAGCAGACTTTCTTTTTCTCTTCTTAGGGAATTACATTTATGAAGTTTATTCAGTTGTGTTTTATCAAAGGATTCCGACTCAAAGTTGTAGTTCTCAAATTGAAGTGTAGCTGTTCATTTATAAATATGCAGTAATTGTAATAAAACAAAGGTCACTGCAGAATTCCACTGGGCATTATTTGCATTCACTGTTAACAAGAAATAAAAAATGCTCTTTAGGGTAGAGAAAGTTGTACATGATATAGATTATATGTTACCTTTGCCTGCTTTTTTGCATACGTTAGGAGCCAGTTGCATCATACTGTATTTCTAGGCAGATAAACCAGGTTTTGTTACAGTATTACTGGTGGATCCTTCTAATTAGAGACATATTTATCCAGGGCTTCCTGCTGACCATTTAAAGAGTGCTGCAGATTGCTGTGAAAGTGTACACAGAGTGCTTGGGGATGAGTCTGTAATGCCCTTGGTGCTCATCCCAGTAGGGTGGTTAGAAAGGGCTTAAATTACACTTTGGAAAATCAGGGAATTGAATTAATGGTACTTATTGATTATGAGGAGTAATACTGTACATGCTTCATGCAAGAACACTTTCATTAAAGGGTTTTGTAAAATCTAAAGTCTGTCTGTAGGTACCATGTGCAATATTTCTTTGAACCCTATGATTCATTTTTTCTTATACAGTGTTTGCTTTTCTATCTTATGAATATATTCCTTGCGGTTTCCTCTGTACTCTCTGTACTGTGTATGTAGATTTTAATTGTTTGCAAAGCTGGGCATTTCAGCTTGAACTATAACAAGTTATATTTTTATCCTTGGAAGTGTTTCGTTTGTTCTGTGGCATTTGCTGATATCTGCAGTGATTGGCACGCATACAGATGCTCCATACTGTTAGATTTGAAGGTTGATAGATGTGCTTCATACTGACAAATTGCAGCAGGAAAAATGTTCAGCTCTGCAGGTATAATACTAGGACAGAGCCTAGTCCAGCTGGTCCCATCTTTATCCAGTGTCTAGGTAGTCACTGATAATACAGAGTATCATCCAGCTTCACTGTCCTTGGAAGGGAAGAGGGTGTCAAGGCTGGAATATTGGTCAATCCCAACACCTGATAAACTACATATAGGGTCATAGGGCTTCAGCTGATGATGCTATTTTGGGTTCATAAATGCAATAGATAGAGATTTCACCTCTTGAAGCAGGATTATGATTGAAAGAAAAGTTTGATAATGTTGTCCTGGGAGAGTGTAATATAGCTAAAAATAATTGGAGCTGTTTACCTGTCTCGTAAATGAATGATCGAATTATTACATACCTATTCTCTTTAGTCCGCCAAATTTTTAATTTATCCACAAAAAATGGGTCAGCTTCAGATTTGGGAAATACCAAGAATATTCCCATTCCTTGACCAGACAAAACATTCTGAGAAGCAGAGGCACTGTGTCCATGTTGCCTCAGGCGCTGCTGTTGTTTACAGGGCATCCAGATCTGGGTTGACAGTATGTACATGGAAGATTATAAAAGGAGGATGCCATTACAAGAGAAGGAAGCCATCTCTGGCTGTGGTTTGTGCAAAGCTTGGCTGAGGAGTTGCAATCCAAAAACTCCTGGCCCTACTAGCAGACAGGCACAAGTGATTCTCAGGAGTTTGCTACTTATCACAGCTAAGGCAATGCCCATATCCCTATGTGCACCTTGTGTATGTTGCTTATGACTCTTAAGACACCAGCAGGTGTGGGATGCCCAGGGATGTACATTTTGGAGCTCTCCATTTTGGGAGTAGGTCTTGGGAGTGATGATGAGACATGTAAATTTATTTGATTTCTTTTGTAAATACAGCTTCTGTGCAACACACCTTTTCTCCATGGTATTGTTATCATAGTACTGTCCTAGCTTCTGGTGCTATTATGAGGATAAATACATCAAAGTTTGTAGTTTGCTCAGTAATCAGCATCATACAGTACTTAAAACATATAGATTATGCTGTTGCTGCTAAGCCTGAAAGATTTTTTTTACCATAGTTCTGATGAAAATAAAATCCATGTTGTCTTCAGATATTTTCTGCCGAAAGTGTGATGTTATTGACTGTTTTGCAGATGAAATATATGAAGAGAATAAGGGACCTTACATTTATTTCCTACCCCATGCTGTTTAAGATTTTGAATGCTGCATCGCTGGCAGTGTTCAAAGCTGGGTTGAATATAGCCTTGGGTGGCATGGTATAGTGGGAGGTGTCCCTGCCCATAGCAGGGGGGTTGGAACTAGATGATCTTAAGGTCCTTTCCAACCCTAAATATTCTATGATTCTATGTTTTTTTGTCCATGTGAAATCTGAAGTGCTGCAAAAAAAAAAACCAAAAAAACCCAGATTTCAGTCTGATAACCTAAGATGTACAGTAACTTTACAATAAAATAACTTATATCATAAATATAAGACATGAAGGGGAAACCACATATGCCAGGATGTAGCATCTAAATATTTTTCAAATGTGACTAAATTTCTTCTCTGTGTTCACTTGTATATAATTAATCTCATTGAATCAAAAGGATTCTTCATGTAAATGGGATTTAATTAAAAGCATATTTAACAGTAAATATCCTCAGTTAAAAATATGGGTACCTTAAGTAATGAATATTAGAACAAGAAACTATCATTTTATTATTAACAATATTTCTCTAAATATTATTTAAAAATGAATTATAACAATAGTATTTACCATCAAATAAACCAGGATTAAAATTATTCATAATAAATTAATAAAACATTCTGTATATATACTGTCTTACGTAAGTTGGATAAATAATAGAACCATAGGAATATGTTGGAAGAGAGTTTAAAGATTGCCTAGTTCCACCCCTCTGCCACAGGCTGGGAGACCTTCCATTAGAGCAGGTTGCTCAATGCCCCATCCAGCCTGGCCTTTAATACTGCCAAGGATGGGGCAGCCGCAGCTTCTCTGGGCAACCTGTTCCAGTGTCTCTCCACTCTCGTCGTAAAGAACTTCTTCCTAATATCTAATCTAAATCTTCTCTCTGATAGCTTTAAGTCATTCATGCTTGCTCTGCCATTACATGCCCTTATCCTAGAACCTAGTTTTATCTGGTTCCCAAAGCTGCGCTGCTTAACTGATCATCAGTGTATACTTCAATTGCCCTGGGATCCCCAGTGCTATCCTCTGCTTTTCACTAATCCTGGCTGACCTATGCTCCTGTGCACTGCATCCAGTGTATACTTCTTGGACACCTCTGCTCTCAAACAGTTCTGTCATTGCCATGACTGTGCTGTTCTGGTTTGCATCATTGTGCTGTGGATAACAAGTACATAATTCCATACAGAATAATTTCTTGTTACTAACATCTATAAAAATAATATGTTTCTACAAAGATAAGCGGAAGTTAAACAAATCAGGCAATAGCTGGCATGTCATTAAACAAGCTAAACAAAGCTCCAGGAAGAGCAAGGTAAGTTCAGACAATACTTGACATGTCCCGAGGCTTTTTAATGGCAATGGTAGTGCTGTATTTCTTGGGATGTAGGGCTACATTAAAGAACATCTAGAATTAATCAGCAAGAATGGCACTGGTCATCACTTCTGTATTTATTTTTTCCCTTTTTTCCTTTCTTCTGAAAGTGGCAAAGAGGATTCATGGAATTTGTTATAAATTTTCATCATTCTACAAGCCTGTCTCTTTTTTTAGTAGATGAAAGAATATGTAGTTAATCGCCCTGTTGATTTGTATTTGACAAATGCTATCACACTAGACTTCTATCAAGAAAATGATTTAGGAGAAGATGGCTGATGTTTGGCTATAACTGACACAACTACTATAGGAATAGATGCTTCTTAGTTCTTGTTTTTGTGTAAATTTGGGTTTGTATTTATCTCTAATTTTTTCTTTCACCAAACATTTTAAGTATATGATATGTGTTTGAACACAAAGTTGATAGTCATTTGAGATGACAGCCACTGTCAGTCAGTTTCTTCCTTAAGAAGGAGAAGGCATTAAATTATGAAGCATTGGATGACAATATTCACTGTATCATTGAGCTGTGGAAGAATCATAGAATCATAGAATAGTTAGGGTTGGAAAGGACCTTAAGATTACCTAGTTCCAACCCCCTGCCATGGCCAGGGACACCTCACACTAAACCATGTCACCCAAGGCTATGTCTAATCTGGCCTTGAGCACTGCCAGCGATGGAGCATTCACAATGTCCCTGGGCAACCCATTCCAATGCCTCACCACCCTTACAGTAAAGAATTTCTTCCTCATATCCAATCTAAACTTCCC
>JASSUY010010871.1:0-30156 GCA_032466535.1 Forpus xanthops
TTTCCCTGTTTAAGTTTGAACCCATTACCCCTTGTCTTATCACTACAGTCCCTCATGAAGAGTCCCTCCCCAGCATCTTAGGAAGAGCTCAGGAGCGCCTGCTGTAAAGTATTTTCCCTTGCAGAAGTCCTTGGCTTCAGCCCCTGGCCAGCGTGCCCTGCCGCCCTCTGCAAGCGCCCTGATGTAAGGGTTGTAGCCATTCACATGACCCTGTGTGTGGAGCCTGGTGTGTCCTGGAACAAAAACTTGGGAGGTCTGTAATGGGCTTGGACCAAGCCCTGTGTGAGCCTGCATAGATAATTGACCACCTCTTTGTCTGAAATCATGCTTCAGTTTGTGTCAGAGGAAAGGCTCTGATAAAGCAACTGAACTTCAGGAAATACCAAGACACTTCCGAACAAACTGGAGGTGCTACCACATTTCCCATGAGAGCTCAGCTTTTCTTGTAGCTGCGCTGTAGAAGAATAGTGGGAATCAACATTCACAATATGATTTCAGGGAAGAAATTGCCAAATTTCTTTGAGTCTTAGTAACTGGCCTCATTTTGGAGGAACAGAGAAAGTTTTATTGTTATATTTCACAGAGATTGAGTCATCTTCTATTCTGTTCTCATTATAAGACAGAAATAATTTGCTAGTTTCCAAGATTGCTTTATGATCTTTGCAGTACCAGTAACTTTCTTTTCTTAAATCTTTAACTCCCCATTTCTTTTAGCAGAAATGGTGTTGAATTAGATTTAGTCATGCTTCTCCTCATTCCTATCAGTGTAGACCAATGTTTGGCAAAAATTATGGCATTCATCTCACTATTCAGATTGCTCTGAACACTTCTTTGCCAAGTGTATTTGTTTGTTTGTTTGTCTCTGAACTTTTAACTTGCGTAATATTTCTCAAGGCAGTGATATTTGTAATAGTAATGAAAGTTTGCACCTCTTCTGATGACAAGAAAAAGAGTGGCAGGGTTAACTGGAGACATGCATATCCTGCTGCTTCCTTCTGAGCACACAGGGGCAAACATACATTCTTCTTCCTCTCTGAACTTTCTTTGAAGCACATCTCTGCTGTTGGGCATGTCAGTGTTCAAAAATTCTTCACTTTTTGGGCCAAAGCCCTTACATTTTGCATTTGGGACGTTGACTCGCCAAGATATACATACATGGTCAAAATACATGGGTTTTTTTAGGGAACTGTAGAACTTTTATTCTCTCTGGATGTACATCTGGATTTTCTTTTTCTTTTCTTCCTATTCTCCCTCATTTTTTTACTTTTTGTTTTTGTTTTCAGGGTGGTGATGACTTTATTCATTATTATAGCATTCTAATGCAGTTACATAAATCCTTTGCTAATAGGAAACAGAAACAAACATATTCATGTACATTCAGTGCAAAGCATATTAAATGTAGCAAGAGTAACAAATGTCAAATAAGAAAAGTCATCAAACCTAAGAGTTGTCAGTGGACTTCAGTGTCAGTGACAAGCCATAGTCATTTTGCATGTTGTACTTGGAGACTGCTATGTGCTGAAAATTGGGTTGTTAGGTTGCATACTTATTTGTTTCTAGAATATGTATGTTTGAGCATCTTTTTTCCTCTAAGTTTCTAAGATAAAATATACTACTTTTTGCTCACATCAAACTTTTCCTTGTTCCTCAAACATTATTATTAGTAGCTGTTAACCAAGTGAAATATATACCATTAAAACACAACAGAAGCATGCTTAGGAGGCAGGAGAAGCAGATGGGCTGAGTGATATCTTAGCTCAAATTTCTGTAATGTAGGAGGTTGGGCATGAAACCTATTAGCGTGGGCTTTATAAAAGCCAACTACCTTCGGACAGGCTTTCTGGGGACATACAACCCAGCTTACCCTCCCAGGACAGTCAAATTTAAACCTCTTTGGACTGAATCTCATGAAGTGTCTTGGTCACTGCACAGCAAAATTGGAACCCATAAAGAAAAAAAAGAAAACTAAACAAATTCAGATTTGTTTTTAGCCTTTGTTATTTTTAGTTAAGCCACGAATCATTAATGTCTGTTTGAAGTAGGAGGTTCCACATTTTTCTCCTCAAGCATATGCTGTCTAGTTACTGCCCATGCAAGTATGCAGCCAGAGTAGTCGGTTCCTCCAAGGACAATGGAAAAGCTTCAGAGGTGCCAACTTGCACTGGGCTATGAGAAGGGATCATGGCTCTGCCATAAACAGCCTCCTCAGGGGTGATCAATCCCAAATGATTTCTCCTTTGCATAAAGAAGGTCAAAATACTACCCTTGATCTTACAGAATATGAAAGTGGGCCTTGGCAGTATGCATGCTTCCCAGTTAATGGTCTTGGATGACTTTTGACAGGTCACTTTCACTCTTTGTGTTTCTGATCTCCCTTTGTCTTGTTCACAAGGGTGCAACTGTTTCTGACAGATGCTTGTGTACTGCTTTATGTTTATGTTCCAGAAATAGTTGTAGTTTTGCTTTGAATCTGAAGTATATTAATGCTGACAAATAAATTATCAGACAGATACATTAACATCTTAAATGTATGAGAAACATCCTTCCACCATCCTTCTTTATTTCCTTTACTGAGAAGGCCTCTTGAAAATGGCCATCTTAAATGCATCCAAGCAAGACTGCATTGAGGCAGGCAGGGGAAAAATAGTGTGCAAACCAATTTTCAGCTTTACTGGCAATCTTATTTCTAGAACAGCATTTTCTCCTCTTCTTGGTCTCTCTTTCCTCCCTTTACCCCCATAACCCTGTTATTGCTTGTTGATTATTTCCTATGCTGGAATAGCAATACATAATTGTGGCAGCCCAGTGTTTATATGCAACTTCCAGCTAAAATTTAACTTTCTATCTTTCAGTATTTGTCATGTATTTTAAAACACTGACATCACTATCGCCATTTATAATAACTAACCCGAATATTGTCATTTCCTTTCTTGTTTTCTTTCTTTTCCCTGATACATCATTTTCTTTCTTCATTTTTTTTTTTTAATCTGAAATTAAAAATTGGTCCAACAGATCATGTAAAGATTGTTAGCTTGCATTCTTGAGAGGTCCTTCTGGACTCTCAATCGCTTAATATTTTACTGGAGTAGACCATATTATAACTGCACCAGATGAAAATCTGCCCCTGTTTTCTTCTTGCACCTTGTTTGAGTTCCTTAGAAGTTCCTGTTCCATTTCAACCTCTTTGTCCTATAGAAGATACAGCCACTAATCTTTCAGTAGAATCTTGTTCTTCCCACTAATAGCAGAAGAGGTTAGTGCAGGGATAAAGATCTACAGAGGCTAGATCAGCTCTGAAAATGTTTAATTTCTTTGGAAGGTCTTAAAAGGAAGATGGAAGTTTTGTTAATTCAGGTTGCAAGTTGTTACTCTCATGTTGCTAATGATGCCTCTAAAAGACATACATGGCATTGCAGTGTTCTAAAATATGTGCAAGAACAAACACATAACCACAGACCTATGGTCCTGGTGTTTGGAAAAATGTCCATGATCTTTTCTACAAGGAGGTATACTTTCCAGCTGTTCTGAGGTCTCATAGGGAATTGACACCATTAGGTGTGGCCTTGTGCAGATCAAGCAAACAGAATTATTTTTAATTGGAGTTAGAACCTCACCTCTTCAAGGCTCTGTTTCAACTCAATAAATCAGGGCAGATTCCTTCAGAGGGAGCTTCAGAGAATCTGAGCTATTCCTGTGCTCTGATTAACCCTCTGTTTTTTCTTTCTCAGAGAGAATATACATAGATTCTAGAAACTGAGTTCCTAAATTCAGTCCTTCAAACAGGATGCCTGCAGCAAACTGTATGGGTTTATACAGCCTGTCTGATCAGTGTATGGGCAAACTCACATCTTGGGATTTGACTTTATTAATGGAAAAGAAAGATTAGTGCAAGCCATGTCCCTACCTTTAGATAACCTGAAATTCTTAAAATGGGCCTCCTGAACCCCCTGTTAATTGCTTGTGTGTTCACTGAGTCAGAAAGGGTTATGGAACTATCATGTTTTGGAAGAATGCCCTTGCTTTTCCTCCTCCTATAACGTTTGCATGTCTGTCATAATTTAAAGGCAGTCCTGAGCTGGGGCCTGTGGGTTTGTGATGCAATACAAAGTAGTTTTGACCTTCCACTGACAGGCTTTGTTTAATATTCAAAGTTAATTGTCACATATCACTTTTCTGTGTGTTTCTTTGCTCCACAAAATTATGCTTAGATTGTTTGTATTCTTAACAGCCACAGAGGATTTGGCTTTGGTTTGAGTTGTTAATGTGGTTGAGTGACTCAATAGCAATGATAGTGTATTTATCCTGGATCTCCCAAGAGGGTGAAGGAGACAGGAGGCAACCTGAAGGAAAGTTTCTAGTAAGAATATTGCTCTGACATTGTTCAGGATCTTTCAGTCAAAAGCACTGTTTAAAAACTTAAAAAAAAAAAAAAATAGAACAGGTTTGAATGAACACCTTCCAAATTATTTAAGCCACTATTGCATTGATATTACAGCAAACAGAGATTATGAAATACACTGTCCCTGCCCTTCTGCGCAGAGGTTCAGAACCTGTCTGTGGCCTCATGTTGAGGAGTTTGTGTTCTAAATAAACAAGACAGAGCAAAGCCAGAAGGAGAAATGATGCACTCACAATTATGCAGCTGGCCAGTAGCTGAGCTAAATTAATCTAAAAGATCCTTGTCATCAGAAATGCAGGTTTTTCCCATAGAAAAAGCTTTGGTATTGCCAGCTAAAAGCCAGGTCCATTGGCTTTCAGCGACTACTCACTGTAATTTTAGAGGCAATACATAGGCATTGACTTAATGAATTTGCAAACTGATACAAAAGATTTAGGAGCGTCGTCTCCTGTGTCATGAAATGGAGTCAGAAATTACATGTCCCTTATCACAGTACGATATTCTGACATATGCATCCACAATAATTAAGTGCTTTTTACCTTGATGTAAAGCAAAAGAGGCAAGATTCTGGGAATATATTAATATTTTGTCTGTTCCATAACGGTAATGCAAGTTTTTATGTCCTCATATCTTAATCGTCAGCAGTTATTTCATGCCTTTCCTATCTTATTTTTTTTTTCAGTAGAGGCAAGATTGTTTAACTATTGGTTCATTTCTGATTAGAATGTTTTTCCCAAGGCTATTGACACAGTTTCCTTTGTTCAATTAAATATAGCCAAGTACTAATGTTTCCTGAGTAACAGTATCTTTATAACATAAAATACAGTTCAACTAAATTACGTTCTGTATTCATTTGTTAGGCACACATTCACACTCTACCACTATTAATTAATGTAATTGATAGATCTTACTTTAATTAAAATAATACAGTAGTTATAAATAACCTCGTCAGATATTTAAAATATATTTGAACAACTGAACAGATCTTTAGTGTTAGCTACTTGAAGCAGAATGTTTGCAATGTGCTAATAATTGCCAATGTACAGCAAAAAAATTGTCCTTTAACAACTGCATTTCATCGTTTTGAAAAAGAAATGTTAACCAATGTTTGGAAGTGTCCTATAGCTCACATTTGGACCTGGACTACCTCTTATGTCAGTTGATGTGCACTGTGAAATCATAGTTATTTGCCTTGTTAGAGAGGTGGAGAAGGGGTAGCAGAACTGACAGAGTAAAAAAAACTGTATTAATTATGTAATCTGCACAGTGCTCTCTGTGAGCAGCAGCAAAATACTGTTAAAATGCAGCCTGAGTGGACTTGCAAACATTTATTCATGTGATTATTTTTTTGCATCTAGGAAAAATCACATTCTGATTGCTTCTATAAATGGTGAGTTTAAGGCCTTTGGTTTGCATTGGCTTAGTGTATGAGGGGCAGGAGGATATTAGGTGGCATTCAATGCTAGCAGGAAAGTAATGTAAATGCATTCAAATTGCAGATGTTATTGTCTTCTCTTCCTTCCTCTCCTTATGTGTCACTTGCTTTCTAAGATGATAAACCCAACAAGTTAATTTATTACACTCCTGTCTCTGTGGTTTTTGTCCTGCTTGGAGGTTTTTGATGCAATCACATTTGAGTTCAGTGTATTTATAAAGAATCAGATATTTTTTATTTCAATGGCTCAAGGTCAGTCATTGAAAAGAACCCAAAACCTTTAGCTAACTGTTTTCAAACATCTTTATTTTTTTTTACTGTTACTGTTACACTTGTCCCTAGAGGTACCAGGTGAGTAAATACCAGGTTTATTTTTAACATATTGAGGAAGTTCGCCTATTTCTAGTCTTTTCATCTAAATGTTAAGTATTTAGTCTAAGTTAGTCATCCTGGCTTCTGTTGTAATCACTAGAGAAAAATAAAACAAAACAGGAACCTGCAGAAAAAGGTTGAAATTAATGACAGAAAATAAAATCCTGTTAGTGTCACTGTCCTTTCCAGAATTCCAGAAAACACCTGAGAACAATTACTTTATTTCTCCCTCCTTCAGCAGAATGGTTCTCCTCAGAATACTCATTGACTGTTGTTTTCCCTTTTCTCATATCCAGCCCTAAAAAATACACTGCTGTCATCGTTTTGTCATGTTTCAAGCCTGAAGAGTATGTGTTTTCTGGCAGTGCAAGACTTGTGACCATGTCATTCAGTGTGACAAACACTGATGGATGAATTTCGTGTGTTCTTTATCTTACAGGTTGTAAATCGTTAATCATTTCTATGTTGTTCTATTTCTGGACTACCATGCATTGATTTGATGTGGTAAAGAGATGAGTCATCTGACAGACAGTGACAAGTCCAGGACAGCCCACTTTTCTTCCTATGATTAGATTTAAGAATTAGACATCTGATCTTACCAATATTGTATCTGCATGATCATTCAGTGTGGTGCACATAAAATAGGACAACGAACCAAAGAGAATAACAGTAATAATATTTCATCAGTCTCCAAAATGTTTTCTTTGTTATGAAATAAACAGGTATTGGTGAATTCTTTTGGTAGACCTACTTTGGAATATAAAGAGACATTGCTTTATTGAGTTTACCCATAGAAGAGATGAGAGTAGTTGTGACATGCCCAAAGTTAGAATAGGGTAAGTGAAGTATAGAAAGGAAGAATAGCAAGGCACATACTGAATACACCAGTTATGCTTCTAAACTGACACCTAGGTGGGAATTAAGGGCCTAAGTTAGAATATTAATTCAGGAAAATCCAGCCTAGCTTGTATTCAGAAATTTTCCTAGATTAAAGCTGTACAACTAGGCATGACCTGCACAGTGTTTTTCTTTGCCTTAGGTTGGCAAAGGAAGTGACTGCCTAAGGTTTATTGGCATGAAGAGCACAATCATTTCTGTCCCTAAATTCTTTGCTGAGCTGGATATTCATGGTTAGACCTTACCAATCTGCACCAAGAGGCCTGTTGTAGCCTTAAAAAAGTGTCAGAAAACTAATGTCTGAAATATTCCTGAAGTAGCTCGGTACTTGTGCTATTTCTCAGTTCTGCCTTACGGTTGCTGTACCAGAAAGAGTCTGACAGGTTTTGCAAAGCTGAGATTCACATTTCTGAGAGTGACTCTCTGCACTCTACTTCGGTATTAATCATAGAATCATAGAATCATAAAATAGTTAGTTAGGTTTGGAAAGGACCTTAAGATCATCTAGTTCCAGCCCCCCTGCCATGGGCAGGGACACCTCACACTAAGCCATGCCACCCAAGGCCCTGTCCAACTCAGCCTTAGCAAGAGTAGAGCCCAAACATCTGAACTTCTAGGTAATTTCTCACCCTGAGCTTGTATTTCAGTAATTTCTGAAATTTTACTTGCAGTCAGCTGGTAAATTTGATAAATTTGGAGACTGCATTTCTGACGGTTGAAGAGATAAGAATTGATTCCTAATGCTTTAACCATATTTTGCACCACTGATTCTCTGCTGATTTTATCGGTGTTGAGAGTGGAACATTTGGAGCAATTCAGTGGTAAATTAGATGAGCAGAGTACTGGTCAGTGATCATAAAACCCAGAGCTGTGTAAAATGTAGCAATTCTCAGGCTAATTACAGTCTTATACAAGAGTTTTCGCAAGAAAGATTTTATAACTTCTGCAGTACAAATGATAAAGATAAGTATCTCTATATTGTACTGTCTTCAGTGAGTAATACTTAGGCTTTACAATAGATTGCCACCAAAAAAGACATACAAATAAATTTAAATTATTTATTTTACACTCAATATGCATCTTATGGAGGGGATTTAAGCTTTACTTTCAGTGCCAGTAAACCACCCAACAATCCAGCGCTGAAGAGTAAGCAGGGGCAAGGAAGAAGTGTAGCAACAAAGTTAAAAGTTTTTACAGTTGCTTTTAGTTTTTCATAACTGAAACAGTTGAAGTATACAGTGAAATGCTATGAAGGTGAAGCTGTTAAATGGAACTAGTCAAAATATGTCTCACATAATAGCGAAAGCCCAATTGTATAAACATTAGCTAAAAGACTTAAACCTGTTAAAAATATTTTGCATTCAAATTAAGAGTTCAGAAGGTCACTCTTTGGCATTCCTCCTCATGAGCAAATTCAGTGAAGTTTATGTGCGTTTAGTAAACATATGCTGCTTAAATTCTATTCAGAACTGTCTCTATTTGCTCTATCACAACCACGTGGTAGAGATTTCCTTTCCACTGCAATAGAATTCATGACATTATCTATTTAAAGGAGCTGAAATGGATTGTGCATTAGGTGGAATTACTTTATACAACACGCAAACGCTTAAGCATGTGTACCTGTATAATGGAATAATTTAAGTGTATTATGCAATAAGCCTAAATGGTATCAGGAACATGAATTAGACTAATACCTTGAACATAAAAATGCCTTTCTTTGTTTTTGTTTAGCAAACATACATTAGCTGAACTTGATAGTAATTCTGAAAGACAGGTAAGTGTTGCTATATACATATAGCAGATGGTTAAACTGACATAAATGGAGGGTGAGAGATTTGTTGAAGGTCAGAGAGCAAGTGCCCAGGAGTTCTTAAAGTTCCCTGTTCTGATCATGAAACAAATCTCCTTTGTTTTAGATATGTGTACATTATGCTTTAAATGAATAGCCGTGTTGTTTTGCTTGTGCTTCCAAAATATGAGTACAGGGCATACACAAAGCACACAGTCTATGCATTTTGCCTTTAAAGTTAGCACAATTTTGATTTTATTTCAGGATCAAGGATGCAGAGTTACATACTGAAGACACTTGCATCTTCCTCTGCTACAATTAGTAGTTTGCTATGAAGATTAAGTGGTTGACTGTGGTTGATTTCTTTGCTGTACTGTCCACTACAACTTTCTTCCTACACCTGCAGTGTACCACTCTGTCAGCAACCTAAATGACCTTCAGTTTATAATTGCTGTTCTAGTCCTTCCTCCCTTGAACATATTGTTTCTATGCTGATCATGTAGGAGGTCCATATAATACTTTGATTATCAGAGCACATTACTCTTCTTGACTCTTACCTGGAAACAATGAGTTATCTCATTTTTTCTCTTTTCTGGTGTTCAGCACATTCAAATGAACCAATAGCTCACCCCTGTTGGAGCCTACCATCATCTAAAAGCAGTAATGTTGTAATCACGAGATGTCTTATAACTGAAAGTTGAATACAAGCAAGTACCATCATCTAAAAGCAGTAATGTTGTAATCACGAGATGTTTTATAACTGAAAGTTGAATACAAGCAAGTACGTTTTATCTATTTTTTTTTTTTTTTTATATCTGTGGAAATGCAAGAGGAGGAATTCTTATACTTTTTTTTTTCCTTCTTTTGGCCAAATACTGAATGTTCATCCTGCTGAATAAATAAGGCTAGTCTGGTTTAAACACAGAGTGAGTGACTGCAGAAGGTTTATTTATTTAAATGTCTTCCCATTCAGATGAAATCTAAACAGAAAAGCATAAAAGTTATCTCTTAAATCCAAACCAGAGTTTTGGCTGAGCTTATTATGTCTGAAGGCTCTGGACTTCAAACTAACAAACAAACAAAAATCTCTCTTTGCATGTGAAACACACTTGAAATAACTTCTTCCAGCCTTTTCATTTTCATTTCAAAGGCTTTTTTTTCTGTACTTTACCATGTGCAGCCCCAGAACAACCCAGTCAAAAAAATTGCCAAACTGTTACTTCCACTTTGCATATATAACTCAGGGAGTTTATGTGACATGTCAAAGAGCAAAATACCAGCAGAGTAGGATTTAGACTTGAGTGGACTTTAATCCACCAAGCTGTGCTCAGCCCACTAAACGTGGCTTTTATTGTGCACTCAAATATCAGCTGGTGCAAACTTGAAGATTGATGGTAGCATGCAGCTCTGGAATGTGTCCTAAATTCAGGTTTTGTGTCAGTCTTCATGGTGTGAAAAAGAGTGAAATACAGTAACATTCTGTGTGTTTTAGTAGCAAGCGTACTGCACACTGAACACATCCCCCTGAGGGACCTGTGCGCACCACTCCTACTCCTATTGAGCCAACATTCAGGGCAGCTACATCTCATAAATGGCACCTATCAGTCACAGATTCACTTCCAGCTTCCAGATCCGTACAGAAATAAATTAAGCTTAAATAAAATAATTTTCACTGCACACATGCTTGGACATATTTTTGTTTTGAAGTTGACTTTTTTAAAAAAACAGTCTTAATTAATTTCATATTAAAAGTTTTCAAAACAATCCTAGGTGTTCAGCAGCATAAATAGTGCTGCTGTTGTGTCCAACCTCTGAAGTCCTCCTGGGGACAGGGCCAAACCCTGTGTCCAGGGAAGCAAGTTGTGCCATTACAGTAATTTGAAAAGAAAAAAAACCAACCCTTAATGTACAATCTGATGAAACCACATGGCTATTTCCCTGATGGGAGTGACTTCATTTAATATACCAGAGAAATGTATTTCAAGGGAAGAAAACAACAGAAAAGCATTTAAGGATAGGCTTGACCTTCTCTCTTCTCACAAACCAAACTTTCCTTGGCTTCAGGAGGAATCCCAAACACCCACATTAAGAAATCAGCTTGCTTCCCTTCAATGCAAAAGGCTGGGTGGACTCCTGGATGCAGAATCAATTTAACCAAAGAGCCCAAATTAGGCTAACACAGTGTAATTTAACCATACAGAACAACAAAGAAAAATAGGGAAAAGAATGAAAAATGTTGTGGAGAAGTATTTTGCTATTCTAATATTTCTATTCTAGAAGTAGAAATACTAAGAGGAGATTCAGATAAATACAGTTGTGATAGAACTGTGCAATCAAGTGTGGCTGTCTCAGTAAAGTTTGTTATCTCTAATATAATGACCCTTCTGGCATCATGTTGAATAGGGGTTCATTGAAGGTTCACTGAAGGGGGGATGCCATTTGTTGACCTCTGGCTGCTTTGTTTTCTCACATAGTGGAGTGAGAATAAATGTTTCTTTTATCCTTCCCAGATGAAAAGCAGAGCTTGCTAACTTTCTAGGCTTGGTATATAGAGATGAGTATCTCATATATAGACAAGAGTGTACAGACACCAGGTATATGCATACCATTGATGCCATACTGATACTGATGCTAGTAGTGATAGAAAACAAGAAAAAAAACTATAAAAAGGAAGCAGTATTTTCCCTAGTTGCATGCTGTACCCACCATTGCACGTAACTGTTTCCTTATTTTTGCTATGGCAAACCTGGCTTCTTTTACAAGCATTTTTCTGCATTCAGAATTGTCTGTGTCTAAAAGCACTACTTTTTAATTCACCAGTCCACTGAAATGAATTTACTAATAAAATACTTTTGAATATGAAACACTGCCCTCAAGGCCTTCTTTAGCTCATAGCTGAGTAAATTTTAGATTATTTTACTGAAGAATGAATAAAAGCTAATCACTGAGATTTAGCTGGATCTCTTTATGCCTGATAGCTAATCCTAATTTGATTAAAATGATGATAATACTAATGAAACTGTAACCAAGCCTTCGTATACAAAGTTGCCATTTTTTTATACAGAGTAAGGGTGAAAAGAGACTGCCAAAGAGAGGGTAAATAAGTTTTAAGGAGATCTATGGGTAATGTGGCATGGCTAAAATTGCAGCTGAAGTTGGCAACATCAATAAAGGCAAGGATTACTGCAGCAAGGGCAGTAATGCCTATCCTAGATATACAGAGATTGTTTGAATCTCTGGGGAGGTTGCTCTTTGAAGGAGAGAACGGAATATAATGAAAAGAGTTCCTCTGCTTCACCACAATGGAGTGGGTTGTTACTTTATTAAAGAAACCATAATGAAATATTGCAGTGATTGAACTGTGATTTCTCAATGAGTTTTCATTAGCTCTGCCAACAAGAGTAATTCAGCAGCTTAGCAACCGTATGCTAGGAAAGAAAAAGACGGCATGTGAGTTAATGTGAAGAGCTCTTTTAGTCAGAAAAGAAGTTATGAGACTGCTATCATACTTTTGTATTTAAGATATTAATTATTTTTCAACATTTGGTAGTTCTTTATTAGAGTTCAGAGGCCCAGTTGTCAGTACGTCAATGAAAATGTATTAACACCTCAAAACTGCACATTTGGAGAGCAGCTGCCTCTGTCAGTTCTGCAAAGGGCCGATTATGTCTTCACTGTCTACAGGCTACCTCAGTAAGCCTACAAATTACACTCTTAACACTGAAACTGAAAGATAAACTTACAAAGACAACTCTAGCAGTGAAATAACCTCCTTTTCACTCAAACTTACTTACACTCTCCCTTGCTCTCCAGTATTCAAAAACATCCCAGCTGACATCATCTGTCACATTAACTTGTGAGGAGCAGTCAGATACTCAAACCTAAGCCTAAAAAGGTTTGCTTTTTTATCACAAAAATAACAGCCTGAATGAGATGCAAAACTAATGAGAAGTCCACTCAGACTTTGCTCTACACCCAGAGGTCAACCCACTAGTGACAAACAGGATGAAGATGAATGAGCTGGGAGAACAGCTCCGAAGTCTCATGTTGTTGCTCAATTCTGACTTGGAGAGCAACACTAGCTTCAGTTTTAATTCAGTTTTCAGACAGACAATTGCAATCATGCACTTTCTTTCATTTCTCATAACTTTCATTAAATTTGGATCAAAAAGCTTTGGTGTCTGCATATAGTCAGGGCTTCGGCTGGGCAGTGAGTCTGATAGATACTTGGAACATTTCTTTGTGAGACTAAGCATTGCAGGAGAAAGCACAGCCATTCCGCCCATGGCATGATTACTGGTCTACTAGAAAGAGAAGTATTACAGAAAACACAAGAGATTATGATAAAAAGATATATTGTTCCCAGAAGAAGTAAAATTATGTGGAACTTGTCTTTCTCCACAGGAGTAGTGTTTTTTCTTACTCTGTATCAAAAATTATGTCATACTTGGTGACGAAAAGCTACTCACTCCTTCATCTGGAAACCAAATTCATCTTGAGTGCCAATGGCAAACCCACTGTGTGCACTCAGGCTAGAGGGAGAGATGGTTTGAGCTTGTGCAGTCTTAGGCAATATGGCAAGGATCCTTTCCATGTCTTTTGGGAAGAAACAAAAGGGTAAACTCTGTTTAACTGTGCAGACTTCAAAGTGTGCAGCTTACAACTCTTGGAGAGCAGTTTGCATGCTGCAGAGCTGTCATATGCAAGACACAGAGGAGACTGGCTCCCATCCGACATGGCTAACTCAGCTGCAGTAACATTAAACCCAGTTGGCCTGTCTTTATAGCTTCTCATGCTTGCCAAAGATGTTTCTCTGTTTGGGACTAAAAACCTGGACAAGTCAAAAATGGGCAGAAAGAAGTAAGGTAGTATTTTGAAAAATCAGATAACTTCTGGAAAGTTCTGTACAGTGGCAGTATTTGTGATGTCCTCTCAAATAAAACTCAGAAACTGCAATTATAAAAAGGAATAAAGTTGACGACCAATAAAATTATAACTGCACACTACTTATTAAAAATAAGAAGCCAGATTTTCAATGTTTTTATTGAAATACCTATATAGACTTATTCCAAGTTTACAGTGAGGCAAGTGAAGGAGTAATCTGAAAATGATGTCTGTAAGTGTCTACAGCCTAGCGAGACTGGGTGGCTGAAGGGTGTGGGTGGTCTTGCATAATTCTCAGTGAAGGAATCTCAGTACTGGAATATTTGGCAAGACTCGGGGTAGCTGTGCAACTGCAGTTTGGAAAAAGTTGACATATTTTTCCTCTTTGTTTCGGAGTGGGGCTTTTACTGTGGAATGTGGTATGATTTCATCATGACAGTATCTGTATAAGTAAAAAAGAATCAACATTGAATAGTATCTGTTCTTCATGATGCAAAGCTTCAGGAAGAATGCACTTGTGGGGTACACTGAGTTGATGAATGTGCCACAGAGCCATCTTAATACATTTTGCCACACAAAAGTAAGTGACTTTCTCCCATTGTGTGTTTGCCTTTGCTTCGAAAGCCCATTCCTTCTGCACAGAAGTGGTAGCTGCCCACACCTCAGTGGGTCTTCCCCTCCTTTATTCTTCAAAGTAACAAATCCAGAATGAAAAAATCTCTCATAGTTTTTGATAATTTTAATGAAACACGCTCTGTTCATGACTGATTCCCCTTGCAGTACAACTTTTAAAAAGCCCTAAGATCAAAAGCCAGTTAATGCTCCATTGTGATCTTTTTAAAGTCTACAAATTAGCAGGATTTTAGGATCTCTGTGTGTCTGGTGAATTGTTAAAAAAAGACTCATCTAACTGGCATATGTGAACGCTCTGCTTAAGGTCAACTGTTAACTGGTATGTCTTTTCATATCAACACATGGTCCCCTTCACAAAGAGCTATTGAGTGTTTTACTGCTTCTAATGTGTATGTTGAGCTGCTGAAGGTGAAAGATTGTTCTTCAGACATGCTAGGCCCTGAGGTATCAGGACCTGATTCTCCAAAGACTTCACCTTGGTGCCATTATTTCTATTTATAAAAGACTGCACTATCTATCTCTATCCAGCAATGTTTAAATTCCATTTTCAACTAATTCAGCAAATATACCAATAAGTATTCAAGGTGTGTATTTTAAACCAGATCCTTCTTAGATATCATTGACATTTCCGTGTTATTTACTCTTATTCTAAAAACAGCAATTAAATTTCCTTCTAGCAAATTACACATTTTAGCTCTGAGCTCCTGTTTCATCCTGTACTGTCTGAACTCCCCTTCACCTCTCCTCAAAATGATCTTGTTAATTAGTTAGCCTGTGATTTTATGAGCACTTGTAAATCTATTTTCTCCCCTCTCTTAATTTTATTTTTTTTTTTATAAAAATGCAATTAAACCCCTTTCAAACAGATTTGGAAGCTTGCAGGTGTGCACATCTGTGATTTCCAGTCCTTATAAACCTATTATCTTCTTATATAAAAAGCCAAATTTCATTGTAACAGCATTAAAGAAAAGTGTTAAGACTCCTCATGCATGAAGAAGAGATAAAGAGATAAAGAAAAGGTCAAAGGTCCACGTGAGCTTTTGGGCCCCATGTGGTTAAGGCACACGAGGGACTCACTAGTAGCACATCTGGCTGCCTATGGCTCTTTGGCCAAATGTCTGCGTACCCATTTATAATCAGCCTCACTTGTGAACTGGCTGAGGATTGAGTTTTAGTTTGAACACTGCACGAGCAGTGGAAAAAATGCTTTAACAACTCTTTTATCTCACCCCCGTAAGTAGAAGGAATCAATACAGATTTCTTCAAAGAAAAGGAATATTGGCAGTGCAAAGGTGACTCTTTCTGAAGGTTTGAAAAGAAATATTCAGAATTTCCTTCTTCTTTTTCTATACATAAAATTAAACAAATAATCACATTGTATCTATATGATCTTAAGGTCCTTTCTAACCCTAGCCATTCTATGGTTCTGTGACTGTATCCTTACAGAGTTGAAAGTAGCATTATAAATAGCATATTTTTTCCACAGAGCCTATTCAAACTATAAAAATAATTCATACCTTTACACTAAAAAATCAGAAATAAGGCCAAGGAAGCAATAATTAAAATCATTACAGACTGACAAAATCTGTTATCTTTGAACTGGATCTTTTCCAGACATTTCTAGTCATAGGTACAAAGCAGAGAAGTTAGTCAGTAAAAAGTAGAAGGGAAAATATTTCAACTGAAATAAAATAGATCTTTTTTTCTGGCTGAAGCAGATTTTGAAATGATTTTTTGCATCTTTGCAGATATTTCTGATTCTGTTCATATTTTTTTAAAGATACAACCATTTCTGTCAGTGCTGCCGACATTATGTACAGTGTCTCACAAAAATTTATATACTCAGATTATTTTTTCAACTGTTCAGAAGTGACCTTTTGTGTAAAAGGGAGCTAGTTCCATCTGATTCTGTAAACAAAAACATCATTTTACTTAAATATTTATTTCTGGGGGGAAAAAAAGAGGAAAAAAGAAAATTAGTTTCACTCCAGTTCCTAGAAGGTGAGATTTTACATAGCAGTTTCACATTTGGCATGGGTTGGCATATCTGCTGGCACAAACTGCAGGCTTAATGAGGCTTAAGAGAGTCTTACAGCCTCCTTAACTAGAAGCTAATGTCAAGCCTACTGCTATATGTATACAAGGCCTGTTGTTGTTTATACCCCATGGGGGAATAAAATAAAACAGCATTGTATTGCTGACTTCCACCGCACTAAGGCTACATAAAATCCATTCCAATTTGGGCAGCAGAAGTTCCCTGTGGAGAGATAGCCCAACTTTATGGAAAGCTATGTTTGTTCCCTTCACTGTGGCGCTGCATGTGAAGCTGGATGCTTTGTAAATATACTTTACTCTCTACTTTTTTTGAAGCACATACACCAGATCTCTGCTTCGGATCTGAACTTCTCCATAAACAGCCTTCTGAGGATGAATCCTTATGACAGCAGGAAAGAGGAGAAAAACATATTATATCTTGTACATTACCACAGGGGATCATAAATTAAAAGCTTGACAGAGCATCCTACATTTTCTCAAAGAAACCTTGCTAAACTGGAAACCCACTGATGGTGTAGTGCAGAGACAACTGTGCACTCTCTCATGTATCCACAGCTTATCAGTGGATAAATTCAGTGCTTTGAACTTGGGCTGGGGATGCTTGCAAACTGGCTGTAGCTTACCAAACCCTGCAAGGTAAAGCAGATTATATTGAACTTCTCAGTAACAAGTGGTTGTGTGGGTCTGCAAACAGAAAATGATCATGTTTTCGAAAGGTCCTGCTAAAAATTATATTAGTTTAAGTGACATATGCATCAAACATCCATTTTAGTATGTCTACCAAAGAAGTCACTTACATTAGGTTCTTAATATTAGTTATTATTATACTCCTTACATTAGGAAAGTCAGGCTGTGTTTTCAGCATTCTGACACCAGTGAATTCGAATTAAGGAGTGACAAAAGGTTGATGTTCTGTGGTTAAATAAGACATTCAGAGAACCTGATGGGTGGATACAGCTCATATACCCTTGTGCAGGTTGGACAATATGTGTATAACAGTGTGTGTGAGGTATTTCCACCTTGCTAGATTTAAAGACTCTGGTAGCTGTGATTTGTTTTGTCAAGGGCAACACAGGGTACTTGAAGTATTACAAAGGCTTAATTATAGTTATTACACAAATACTGTGCTGCTTCTCCTGCAACAACACAATGTTTTGAAAAATAATACTTGCATTAACTTTTTTGTGGTGAATTAGAAGGATAATTAAAGAGTAGGTGTTAAACTGCCTAAATGTCAGCTGTACACTGAATGGAGAAAACTCCCAGTCACTGGCATCTCCAAAATGTGCAGGTCATTAATAATAATAGTTCTGAGGAGACAGCTCACTGCAGCTCTTATTTTTCCATTAAAAGGGAAAAGAGCTATACAACCTGTCCTCTAAATCAGATTATTGACACTATGGATCAAGTTAGTATTGGCTTTATAATTGAAGGAAGCCAAAACTTAATTCAGTAACTGATGAAAAAAGGGTGAACAAAGATTGTTCTTGTATCATTAAGAATGACTGTTATTTGCATGTGGAATATATTGTAATCTTTTGTTTTATTGTCAAACAAAAATGTTAATATTCAAAGACAGTTGTCCGTAACATCATTCTTCATGGAGAGTTTGCAGCTTTGTGTATTTGGTTCAATTCCCAGAACATGGATTACAACTTGCCTTGAAGGTCAGGAAATATTTGAATCATTTTTTTACAAAACATTTTGGAGATTAAAAGAAATCTGGAAGACCTTACAGCATATTTCCAGCCACAACTTTTTCCAAATAATGACACCCAGAGAGTATTTCTTTAAAAAAATACAGTTTTCTTGGATGATTGTGTGGTAAATTATGTTAAATGAAAAGAAAATTTGATCAGTTAGAAATACCTTCTCCACTTGCTTGAGTAGCCTTAACAGGCTAATAAGGCAGGAGCTTCAACACCAAAAGAAATAATACTAATAAATCTGCATGAAAGTATTTGTTTCAGGGCTTTCCTTCCCCTTGTGGATGGCATTGAGTTCCTATAGTTTAGTGACATGTCATAAGGTATTCTCCTCAGCAGCTTGAAGGAGGCAGATTAGTATTCAGGTGAGCAGATTACTATTCAGGTGACTTAGAACCCATAACACCATTGCAAAGAGATTACTAATCTTAGAAAATAATGATTTTAATAAATGAAACGTGTGGATATCACATATCTTATACTATTTTTGTCTCTTGCTTAAGTAGAATCACCATGATCTTTATCATATTTTTTGATGGGTTTTTCACTGTCAGTAGTCAGTCACTGAAGCAGTAAAGAGCGGCATTACTCTATGCAATCACTGTGCTCACATTTACTTGGTGCTGTGCAGGAAACCGCTGCCTCTCACAGCTTATCTGTGCTTTCCTTGTGCATCAAATGTATGGTTATGAGAAGGTTCAGTTTGCCTTCTAGGTGCCAAATATTAAAGTAAATTTCATAAGGCCACCAGGAAAAGGGATGAGCACTAGCTTCTCTGGCTTCTAATGAAAGGTCAGTCTGAGAATTTCAGAGCAGGCAAAGCAACTGCATTTTAATGGCACTGTACTGCTGAGTCTCCCTGGTGCCTTTAAAAACTCTAGCTAAAAGCTTAGAGAAAGGATTGGGTTTTTTTAATAAAGTAAAACGACTTTTCAAGCACTGAAGAAAGACTTCTAAAGATGATGTGGACAATTTTCATCTACATTTAATGGGTACATTTCCAGTTGAAGTGTTTAGGTGCAGACTGTAAATCTTGATTGTATGTTTATCTTCTATTGAGGGACATATAGAATCATAGAATAGTTAGGGTTGGAAAGGACCTTAAGATGATCTAGTTCCAACCCTCCTGCCATGGGCAGGGACGCTTCACATTAAACTATGTCACCCAAGACTGTGTCCAACCTGGCCTTGAACACTGCCAAGAGTGGAGCATTCACAACTTCCTTGGGCAACCCATTCCAGTACCTCACCACCCTTACAGTAAAGAACTTCTTCTTTATATCCAATCTAAACTTCCCCTGTTTAAGTCTGAAGCCATTACCCCTTGTCTTATCACTACAGTTGCTAATGAAGAGTCTCTCCCTAGCATCCTTGTAGGCCCCTTCAGATACTGGAAGCTGCTAGGAGGTCTTCACACAGCCTTCTTTCATGAAATAGAAGTATTTGGTAGTTTGGTTTTTTTGTTTGTTTGTTTGTTTGTTTTTAATTTTACCATAAGTAAATGCATGTAGGCACCTAAGTGAATCAAAATTATGTATCTTTCAATAACTTAAGATATTTTCCATCTTTTGATGAAACCAACAATCATTATAATAATTAAGTAGAGCTATGTACCATATTTATCAATGCAAATTATATTCTGATAAGTTCTATTTCCATCGTTAGAGCTCTAGTACATAGGTTTAAGTCACAGTACTGATGCCTTTCCCTTTATGTTGTCTGCAGCTTGTCAAAAATTGCTCTCCAAGTAAATTACGCTTCCAGCTAAATGTGTTTTGAAGAAAGTGCATGCTTTAGACACTAATTTTTTATTATTATAAAAGAGCACATATCCAGAAATATTTTTGCTTTGAGAGTTTTGTTTTTCCAAAATAACATTAGCCCACATTAATCTAGCCATCTAAACGGTTTAGATAACTACTTTTGGGTAAGACATCTACTTTTTTCTTAGAGAACTAATGAGCAAAAACTTTGCTTTGGGCAAAAACTGGGCTTTAGTACCAGTTGCAAGTATGATCCCAGACAAATAGTTAGCAAAAGAGATCTGGATTCGGTCCTTAGATTTATGAATAAACATTATAGCAAGGCTTTGTCTTCATGTGTACTGTGTATTTGCTACACTTTTAGAGTCACAGGAAAAACAAACCAATAATAATGTTTATGAGGTAAGAGAGCATAATTATATGTTAAATAGTTAAATAAGGGCAAATTGATTATTAATGTTTTATTTTTCCATTCTGAGCTGTTGAGAAATATCCCTTCTATTATTACTGAAAATAAAAATATCTGAATGGGGGCCAAAATATATTGGCCAAGGAAAGACAAGAAAGCTGAGCTTTCTCATGGGCAGCAAGTAATACTTACATTGCAGATGCTTGTGCTTTTGCTGCAACAGGCCTGCATTGACATGAAAGGATGTTTTTCACTTCTCTTCACTGAAGAAAATTTTAAATGGAAATATAGAGCTGATTCTACAGTTCTGATAGTTTGGTCTAAATCTCATATGCAAACAACTGAATAAATGGACACATTTAAGCTTGACTGAATTCTTTATTTTTTTTTTTCTTTTAAATAAGCCATGCATGGTGACATAAGGAAAATAAATTTGACCTTGAAAACAATAAATTTATTCCTACTGAATCCCCCTGTTGAGGAAAGAAAGTAAACTGTTCTTATGTAGCTTTCATTGATCTTGTGGATTTTCTGCTGTCATAAACTTCAAAATGTACTAGACACATTGATTAATTTAATATATGAGATTCCTTATAAGCCAGAGGTGTAAATAATTATATCCATTAAAATAAGAATTAATTAGATTTATAAATAGCAGCAATGCCTGATTTTTATGAGATAGGTCTAGCTATTTAATGTACAAAAGAATTTCATTCAAACAGGGAAAGGAAAATCCATTCCAACTCAACCATTGCATTATTACCAAGTGTTTGACAACAGTTTTTCTTGTTATTGAACCAACTTGTGTTCAAAAATGCCTTTATTTAGAAAGAAATGCAGTTGCAATGCAAATAAGTCAACTAAACTTTTTTTCTGATTTGTTGCCTTTACTGTTTCAGAGCTGCAAGAAACTAAGACCTCTGAATATCACAGAATATCCCACAGTCCCCTGGATTATAGGATATTATTCATGGATGAAGATCAGGATCGGATCTACGTGGGCAGCAAAGATCATATTCTGTCATTGAATATTAATAATATAAGCCAGGACCCTCTCAGTGTAAGTTTGAGATCTATTTTTACTCAAGGTTGCTTCACTACATGCCTTTCTTCTTAAGACAAAGAATGTGCATTTCATGCTTTTGCAGCAGGCAGAAGTCCAAACCCTGTTTGAATCGTTAGTCCTTTATTTATGTGTAATGCAAGATGAACAAGCTATTAGCATGGCTGCTCCTCAAACACTGTTTAAGAACACCTATTTGCTCATTTTGAAGAGATGTTCAGCAGGGGTTTGCCTCATAAGGGAAATTTTTAAGGGTTGATAGTTTCTTCAGCTCTCCAAGATTTAAGAAAATTAGAGAAGCACTTCTAACAGAAGACTGTAAAGAATAACAAGATACGTACTATCATTTCAGGCTGCAGGTCAAAAAAAGCAACAGGGGCAGAGTTGCCTTTAACCGTGGACTATATTCATTATTGTTTTGACCTAATCACCAAAATATTTTCCAATCTTTTATTGTGTCTGTGTCAGCTCTATCCCTTCAGTTCAGTAGCTGATATACCTCCTGTTTGGGGTTCTTTGGACACTATGACCCACATCTCTTTTTCAACACTCCCTGTTTTGTAGCTCTTTCTCTCACTTATCAAGATGCCATTTTCTAAGGACTGTCTGTGTCCAACCTCGCCAGACTATAGTAGGCAACCTGTGTATGAAAATAATCAAATTAAACTACTTTCACAGATTCCTCTCTTGTCTGCAGAACCAGTTCAAACGCAGCTTCTCTGCTTTTAAAATAGGCAGTCTGCAGAAGAACTTCTGTGCTCAGAAGTCTGACTTTTAAGATATTACCTCTCTACAGACTTTGCCTTGCGTATCTTCAGATTATCACAGTTAACAGCACTGCCTGCAAGTGTACCTTAAAGGCCTTGTTCTACCAAATTCATCTAATCCTTTAATCTATGGGCTTTATTACTGTACCTCAGGAGTACTGGGGGGCAGAGATATCCAGCTTGCAGCAGTGAAGATAGATGCTTTCCTTAAGAGGCAAAGCTTTTAATGTGTCAGAAGAGAGAGAGAGACCCTGCTGGAGGGTGATTTAGCACAGTTAAATTAGGCTTTGCTCTGAATCACCCTCTGGACCTGCCTGTCTATCTGAATTGATTGTACAGGCAGTCCAGGGAGGCTAACTCTAACTTACACATTTAAATTAAATGCCTCTTGTGTGATGACATGAACACATCCTTCCACCTCCTAATGGTACCGAAATCTTCCTCTGAAATGAGACCACCTTGTCTGATCTGAAATAGCTTGTGTGACCTTTCAGCTAATTCTCATCTCTCCACCGGTGATACAGTCACACTTACCTGGAAGCTGCTGTGCTCCTGCATGACGCACTCTAGCTTTCCCTAGCAGGATGGTTTTCACTAATTCTGTGAAGAGTTTGGTTAGGTAGTGTCGTGGTTTAAATCCAACCGGTGACAAGAACCATTCAGCCATTCGCTCACCCCTACCCCCCATTTCTCTCCCAACTCCCGTAGGGATGGGGAGGAGATTAGAAAGAATGTAACTTCCACAGCTTGAGATAAGAAGAGTCCAGTAGCTAAGGTATAACACAAACCACTGCTGCTACCAGCAGTAATAATGATAAGGGAAATAACAAGGGAAAAGAATACAACTTTTTACCATCTGATGACGGAGCCGTGAACTAACTCTTCCAGGTTCCTGCCCCCAGTTTTTACATCCATTTATATATATATATATATGTATATATATGTATGTATATATACATTTATATACACACAAACACACACACAGATCATTCCTTAGTGCATGGACCAATCCCTGCCGGATCCATCTGGTCCATGATGTCAGGCTCCATCTCTTGTAACAGTCTTTCAGAGCAGGAGAGGCTGTGTGCAGTATTGGATTGTTGCGTGCTGATGATTCCACAGAACTCGTCTGGTTTCTTCAAAGTTCATTCTTTTTTGGAATGATGGTTAGACGGAAGTCAGGGCCAGCCACTGGTGACGTGAAGACATCTAGTTGGTAAGCTATAAAAGTACTACATAGCAGGCAACAGCATACAATTGAGTTCATTGGCAGTTTTCCCCTAAAATCAAATCCCCTTGAGGTGTACATCGTATTTCCCCATCTTCCTGCATTACTCATCAAGTATGTCTGGGTCCATGAGCAAAAGCAATCCCATGAATGGGTTTGCCTTTACCTGAAGCAGGAAAAACCCAGATTGTCTTTCCCAGCAAATTCTTTATGTGCACCACAGGAACTTTATCCCCCTCTACAGTATGTAAAAGTTCTGACTGGGTTGGGCCAGCCCTATTGACAGATCCCCTGGTGTTAACCATCCAGGTGGCTTTTGGTAAATGTGTATCCCAATGTTTGAAAAGTCCCCCACCCATTGCTCTTAGTGTAACTTTTAACAGCCCATTGTACCATCCAATTTTCCCAGAGGCTGGTGCATGATAGGGGATGTGATATACTCACTCAATGCCATGCTCTTTGGCCCACGTGTCTATCAGGCTGTTCCAGAAATGAGTCCCATTGTCTGACTCAGTTCTCTCTGGGGTGCCATGTCGCCACAAAATCTGTTTCTCAAGGTCTAGGATAGTGTTCTGGGCAGTGGCGTGGGGCACTGCATGTTTCCAGCCATCCAGTGGTTGCTTTCACCAAGGTAAGCACATGGCGCTTGCCTTGGTGGGTTGGTGGGAGTGCAATATAATCAGTCTGCCAGGCTACCTCATATTTGTACTTCAGCCATTGTCCTCCGTACCAAAGAGGCTTTAACCATTTAGCTTGCTTAATTACAGCACATGTTTCACAGTCGTGAACAATCTGGGCAATAGTGTCAATTGTTAAGTCCACTCCTCCAGCCCATCTGTATGCTGCATCTCTGCCCTGATGGCCTAAAGTGCCATAAGCCCACTGGGCCAGAAATAATTTACCCTTATGCTGCCAATCTAAAACCGTCTGAGCCACTTCAATCTTGGCAGCTTTATCCAATTGTTGATTGTTGTGGTGCTCTTCGGTGGCCCAACTCTTGGGTACATGAGGATCTACATGGCATACCTTCGCCACCAGGTTCTGCACCCTAGCAGCAATACCTTTCCACAGTGCAGCAGCCCAGATGGGTTTACCTCTGCATTGCCAGTTGCTCTGTTTCCATTGCTGCAACCACCCCGGCCTTTGCATGACAAATATTCTGCAGTATAAAGCTGCAAAGAATTTCAACGTGGAAAAAAGAACAAAAAAATTCAGCAGAAAGCAAAAAATACACAGAATTTTCTGTCAGTGGATGTGATCACCCAGTATTAGGCTCGGAACTAATCTCCGCAATTCCACATGTTCTTCCATTTGTTTATTTTCATAACAGATTAATTTTGCTGATTTTATGCCTCTATACATATGCATGCATGCCTACAACTCTATATGTATATATATATATATACATACACAGAGATCTTCTATCGCTATTATTTATGTTATCCTAAGGCTAAGAGTTATCAGAATCTGTCACTTACTAAATTTGTAGGGAGAGATTTCTAACGGATATCTTCTATTTCAAAATCAAAATAAATAATGGAAGAAGTTCAAAATCTGTAGAGTTTGAGTCTAGATCAGATAAACATTCAGGTACTGAGGTGTTTGTTGGAAAACTGTCTGAAGGAAATCAGCATGAAATCTTAAGATTTCTGTCAGATTTGGTCATAACCTATCCAAGTCTTTGTTGTTAATACCAACAAATTTTTACAAAAACCCTTCTTGCAACATTTTGTTCTGGTTTCTAGAGTCAATAATTTTTAGTTCAGTAAAAGCAAAAAAGTAAAACCAAACAATAGTGTAGGCAATGAAGTAGGCAATGATTTAGGCAATAATACTGAAAATATTTCTCTTATTTAGAAGAAAGAAGTCTAAATAAATTAACTTATCTTAAAAATATGTAGCAAACTTAATTTATAACAGCCAAAGACCTGGGGCTTTATTTTGTTTACTGCATGCAAAGACAGTTGTTTTCATTTATCAATGAATATTCTTTTGTTCCTTATAATCAAAGTATGAAAAATATCAAATTATTAATTTACTAGTTTAAATTTGGCAGCAAAATGTTTCTCTTGCATTATATAATAATTATGTCACTTAAAAGATATTTCTTTCCTCGCAGATTTTCTGGCCAGCATCGGCAAACAAGGTTGAAGAGTGCAAAATGGCTGGCAAAGATCCTACAGTAAGTTATAATCCATGTGAACATGCACAGGCACGCACTTATGCAAATTACATAGCTGGCAATAAAGTAAGAGCACCTTAAATACAGCCAAAATGAAGCGAAAGAAGTGTTCATTATGCTTTTGAAATGCTCTGCAGGCCAACCGATAAAGTGAAGGTACGAAAAACAGGCTATGTAAACAGAATGCACACTCAGACTATGACAGGTGGAAAGAGTCCACTGTCCACTTTTTTGTCTTTTTCTCTCATCATTACTCAAACTAGGTAGTGCTTTTCCAGGTATTTCCTGGGTGTGATGCTGAAGAGCCCTGCTAAGCTATTGTTCAGGGTGGGGAAGTGCTCTGTCTAGCTAATCACCACAGCAGCAGACTCTACAGACGTGTGCTAATTACTGTCTGGAGCCTGAAGACCTCAGACGCAGGGACACTGCAAACGCCTCTTGCCAGTTTACAATATATTTACAATAATCCACCTGAGCCCATTCTATAAGAAAAATGTGGGGGCTTTCTTTTGAAAATCTGTTGCAAATGCTGATGTATGTAAGGAAACCCGAAGGTTGGCCTACTGCAGTACTGCTGTAACACTGCTGTTTCAAATTACTGTGGAGAGTAATCCAGAGCAATAGAATGCTTCTTAATGAATAACTATATTATGGTTGGTATTGAAGCTTATCTAATTTCTTTTCTCATAGCTATAATAGTGAAAATCAAGTATTTTTCCTATTGAATATCCTTTATATATATATTTTTACATTATTCTAGTTACTGCAGTATGCAGTAAATTCAACAGCTAGCAGCCGGGTAGGTTGCCCTAAATGTGAAGAAAAAACAGACAGTTTTGTTAATGGTGGTTAATGTTGGATAGTTATTTTGCCAGTTGCATCATCAACTTGTCATAGACTGGTTAAGGAATTTTCTTTTCTTTGAAATGCCAAAAATGTATTAGCCTTAGTCATGTTTCCAAGATATGATGACATTCTTCTAGGGCAAAAATAGGAAAAATGTAGACACTCTAAGCAGAAAGTAGTATGCAAAATATATAACCCATAGGAAAAAAGCCTAAGACCCTACTAAGTAATGGATTCAATGGAGGACTTTTAATCTTGAGTATTTAGTGGTGAGACATTCCTAGCTTTTATTCATATTGAAGTACCCAAATGTTGCTGCATTAGTGGACAGATTTCTGGATAGAATCTCTGCTTTTACAACAGTTTAATTGTGGGTACAGCTAATACCCTGTAACGTAGTTAAGCACGTCTGTGTGCATCAGCTTCAACTGATTTTTTTTATCCCAGCTGTGCACTGCAAAAGAAAAATTAAGTTTCAACAATAGAAGCTTACACTATTTCTTAGAATTTGTCTTCAAGAGTTTAAAAGAGGGGAAAAAAAAATACTGAGGAGCGGCTGCTGCTCTCACTAAAATAAGTGATGCATTTTATTGAAAGCTCTCTGAAGTATTGAGAAAAAGAGAAACCAATGCTAGATCCCTATGTTCTTGCCATAGACACTTTGGAAAGCCATGACACGGAGTAGCAAGTGCCACATACCAGTATTGTTCATGTAGACATTATTTTCTGGTCCTGATCCTGGAAGATTTTCATTCTGAGATTTCTCAGCATGAAATAAACCTTTATCTAGGAGTCTTCTAGATAAGTGTTGCTGCAGACAGCAAGAAAAGAAAGCAATCAGTTTAAACCCTAGCATATATAAGCTAGTGGTACCCCTTCACTCATTCTTCTTCTCTTTCCACAGCAGTAATGTGGCATTACCACTGGGATAAATATGATTTTGATAGCAGGACATTACTAAAGCCATCTTTGGGCCAAACTAAGGTAGCTAGATATGAGAAAACGGAAATATTTAGGAACAGCCCTCAGCTTTAGAGAAATAATGTATTTTGACTAGGTTAAAGGACTTTTCAAATATAGCTAGAGCTTAACTGAGGGCATGCAGTGTTCCCTGGAGAGAAATTCCTATGAACTCTGAACTACCTACAGTTATGCACTACTTTTCAGATGTAGTAAAGTACCAGCTCCTGCTGAAACAGAAATGTGAATGCCATTAAATATAAATAAACTGTTCAGTCTACTAAACATGGATTACCTCTAGTGATTTTCGTAAGTGTGGCTGATGGCACAGTTTCCAATCCTGTATTCACAGAACACATGCAATTCTCAGTGTCTGCAGTGAAGGTTTGGATGATTGAAAATGAATGCACTTCTGGGATCACAATAAGAAATTAAAAGCTGATCATAGTCAAAAAAAGAAAGAGCATGGGGAACAAACGAGGAATTAGAGATGTGTGCACGTCTATGAGGGTTTAATAAAATTGGCATTACAGATACATGGTGGGATGGCACCTATGACTGATGTGTTGAAATGAAAAGTTACAGGCTATTTAGGAAAGACAGGCCTGGTAGGCAGGGAGGGTGAGTTCCTATATATATTAGGGATAGACTGAAGAGTATGGAACTCTGGGAACAGAGAGTTTGTGGGTCAGGATTAAAGGGAGAACGGAGACAGGAGACATTATTGTGGGGATTTCTTACAGACCACCTGATCAAGAAGACGCAGTGGATGAAGCACTCTATAGATAAATAGGAATAGCCTCACACTCTCAGGCCATTGTTCTCATGGGGGACTTCAGCTGCCCTGATATCTGTTGGAGGGGTGGTATGGCCTGGCACAAGCAATCCAGGAAGTTCCTCAATTTTGTGGAAGACAAATTCCTTCTGCAAGTAATAGAGGAGCGGACAAGAAGAGGTGCCATGCTTGACCTCATCATCACCAACAGGGAAGGGCTAGTTGGAAATGTGATGCTCCAGAGTAGCCTTGATTGCAGCGATCATGAGATGGTCAAATTCAAGATTCTCGGGACAGTGAGAAGAGCGTGCAGCAAGCTCACTGCCCTGGACTTCAAGAGAGCAGATTTTGACCTCTTCAGGAACCTGCTCAGTAAGATTCTGTGGGATATAGCCCTAGAGGGCAGGGGGGCCCAAGACTGTTGGTTGATATTCAAGGATCACCTGCTGCTAGCTCAGGAGTGATGCATCCCTACTAGAAGGAAGTTCTGCAGGAGGGTCAGAAGACCTCCTTGGGATGGATAAGGAGCTGCTGAGGAAAATTCAAAGGAAAAAAGAGGCTTATAAAAGGTGGAAACAAGGACAGGCAGCCTAGGAAGCATACAGGGATGTTGTTTGAGATGCTAGGGACCAGGTTAGGAAAGCTAAGGCCCAGTTAGAATTAAACTTGGATAGAGATGTTAAAGATAACGGGAAGGGATTCTATAGGTACATTATAAATAAAAGACAGGCTAGGGACAATGTGGGCCCTCTGCAGAGGCCATTGGGAGAAATGGCTACCATGAATTGGAGAAGTCTGAGGTTCTTAATGACTTCTTCAGTGGCAAATGCTCTGACCACACCATCCAAGTCTTGGAAGGAAGACGCAGGGACTGTGAGAACGAAGGCCCTGGGCTCACTGTAGGAGAGGATCTGGTTCGAGATCATCGTAGGAACCTGAATGTATACAAGTCCACGGGACCTGATGAAATCCATCCGTGGGTCCTGAAGGAGCTGGCACGTGAAGTTGCTAAGCCACTGTCCATCATATTTGAAAAATCATGGCAGTCAGGTAAAGTTCCTGACGATTGAAAAAAGGAAATATAACCCCCATTTTCAAGAAGGGGAAAATGGATGACTCGAGGAACTACAGACCAGTCAGCTTCACCTCTGTGCCTGGCAAAATCTTGGAGCAGATTCTCTTGGAAGGCAGGCTAAGGCACATGAAAAACAAGGTGGCTGGTGACAGCCAGCATGGCTTCACTAAGGGGAAATCCTGCCTGAACCATCTGGTGGCCTTCTATGATGGGGCTATGGAAGTGATGGACAGGGGTAGAGCAGTTGATGTCATCTACCTGAACTTGTGCAAAGCATTTGACAGTGTCTCACATGATATCCTTGTCTCTTAAGTTGGAGAGACATCAACTTGATAGGTGGACCACTCGGTGGATAAAGAACTGCCTGGATGGCAGCAGGCAGAGAGTTGTGCTCAATGGCTCAATATCCAGCTGGAGACCAGTAGCAAGTGATGTTCCTCAGGGATTGGTGTTGGGACCGGCCTTGTTCAACATCTTTATCTGTGATATGCACAGTGGGATTGAGTGTTCCCTCAGCAAGTTTGCCAATGACACCAAGCTGTGTGTTTCGGTTGATATGTAGGAGGGAAGGAATGCCATCCAGATGGACCTTGACACGCTTGTAAAGGTGAGCTGATGCCAACCTGATGAAGTTTAACCATGACAAGTGTAAGGTCCTACACCTGAGTGGGAGCAATCCCAGGCACAGCTGCAGGTTGGGCAGTGAAGAGATTCAGAGCAGTCCTGAGGAGAAGAACTTGAGGGTGTTGGTCAATGAGAAAACGGACATGAGCCAGCAGTGTGTTCTTGCAGCCCAGAAAGCCAATCGTTTCCTGGGCTGCATCAAAAGGAGCGTGACCAGCAGATCGAGGGAGGTGATCCTGCCCCTCTGCTCTCGTGAGACCTCACTTGGAATATTGTGTGCAGTTCTGGTGTCCT
>JASSUY010010872.1:5081-23812 GCA_032466535.1 Forpus xanthops
GCGGTGGGATTCGAACCCACGCCCCCGAAGAGACTGGAGCCTTAATCCAGCGCCTTAGACCGCTCGGCCACGCTACCACGGCAAGAGGCTCTTCTTCGCCAATAGTTGTACTGCAACAAAGCTTTTTCCTGTCCTCCACCCGACAGCGCCCGCCCCGGGCAGCCGCTCCTGCCACACACCGCTTCACCTCAGAACCAAGACACGGCGGGCACTCAACCCCTGTCCACAGGCAGGAGTAACTGCGGTTGGACACTGCGATTGGGAGCGGGCTGGGAGGGAACAGCACCACGCGGGGAACAGGGGCCCATCCGACCGCCCCACTGCCACGTGGATACCAGGGCGCAGCCTTTACAGTACGTGGAGCAGCGTCTGTGCACCCCCTCTGAATGCATAAGAAATACTAAACCGATGTATTTAATTTTATGCTGCAAAGCTACACCTCTGCCAATTCAGCAGAGGCAAAAGTCAGAGGACGCCATTGTTGACGTGGTGCTGTTTTGCTTGCTGGACTGCGATCAGCACAGCAGGCTGCAGGAGCAGCACCAGTCAGCACAGCTGATGCGAGAAGCGGAGTGGAGCACATCCCTGGCACTGCTGGAGGCCAGGCTGGACTGGTACCGTGGTTTAAACCAAGACTGTAACTTTTTATTCCCCAGGAAAACTGATAGGACTTTCAGGCAGAGACTCCCCAGGGGCACCGGGCAGCTGAGGTCATAAAGCACAGAACTGTATCACGGTTTGGGTTGGCAAGGGGCCTCGAAGCAGTTCCAAGCCATGGGCAGGGACACCTACTAGACCAGGTTGCTCGAAGCTCCGTCCAACCTGGCCTTGAATGCTGCCAGCAATGGGGCAGGCACAGCCTCTGGGCAACCTGTGCCTGCGCTTCAGCACCTTCACCATTCTAAGAGGCTGCAGCTTTGTAGTCTTTACAAAAATTCCATTCACTGCCTACAAGCATTGAGAAGTAACAGCATACACACGTGTGTGTGGATGGGATTCTTCCCTCTTCAGCACTGCCGCAGTTTCACACCCAGTTCACTGCCTTTTCAGAAGGATGCAGGGTTTTCTAAGAACAGAGAAAACTGGCTCCTCCCACAGCCCTTGCTGCAGAAAATCAGGAGAGGTTTGGGAAGAGCAGACCTCAATTGGCTTCACAGCAAACTTCTGTTCAGACGGGAAAGTTCAGGGAAATAGTCTGATTTAGCAGTCTCTAAGCTCATGTCCAGGCAGCAGTGGACATGGGTTACCATCTGCAGCACTGCACGTTCAATGGGGGGTAGATAATGCATGTGGGAAGCTGCATGGCACACATCCTAAGAGCAGTTTTCTTATTACAAAGGCTGCTCAGCCCCACAGGTCCTTTTGCTCAGGCAGTAAGTACCAACACGCTCCCAGAGAAGTGATGTGTGCCCTGCCACAGAGGAGCTCAGCCTCTGTCCCAGAAATGTTCATGCCTGCCCACAGAGATGATTCTCCTCGTTGCTGGAGGAAGCCTGTGCACCCAAGATTATTCAAGTCAGCCATGAGTGGCACTAACAGGGGATAAGAGCACAGGCTGCCCCTTGGGGCTGGCAGTTGGGTCATCAGGGTTCTCATTTTATCAGTACAAAGTAAGATAATTACAGGCCTTTTCCAAATTAAAAAAAGAGTGAACTTCCATCAGCCCCACGCTATTGCTTTGCTAGAGTTTGACAGAGAACAGCAAGGACCCAACATCTGTATCAACTGTGTCCAGACCAAGAACCGGGCCCGGTGACAAGCCCATGAGCTGTCCAGGTCCCCAGCAGTAGGAGGCACATGAGAGATGCCTGGAACTTAAATCTGCACACAGCCACACACCACTGGGAGCACTGGCCCTGAATCCAATCTGAGGTTGCAGTGAAATCCTCCCTTTTAAAATTAAGATGAGAAAGCCTGATTTGGCCTACCTAAACTACACCTGTGTCTGTCAGCAGTCACTCTGCTCTCAGAAGTAAAAGCATACCTGTGGGGAAGAGAGACTCAAATCAGTCCTGTAAACCAATAATGAAGAAACAGGCAATATTCTTATTTAGACTTTATAAGTTGAAAGTGCTAGTTGTCCCTATGCTGTCTGATGGCTGCTATTCCACTTCCTTTGTTACACTTCCCAAACACTGTGTCCCAGTGATAGCAGCTATAGCTAAAGACAAGTATCAAATTTCACCATTTTTCATCTTACTAACACTAGAACAGAGTAAGGAGGCCCTTTTTTGTTAGGAAATTCTGCTATTTCAAAGTGCCTTTGCTACAGAACAATTTCACATTGTTTAATCTATACAGGTATAACAAATTACACCTGTCAAAATAAAGCAATAAAGAGCAACACTAAGAGCTCCATTTTAAACAGCTTAAAAGGGCCAGTATCAGACAGTTTATTCTTGAACAGAAAAGGGAATAAATCACAATGAAGATAACAGTGCAATATTAGATACTGTAGCTGTGACAAAAAACTCCCCCACCTCAAATCGTAAGAGGACAGGTATTTCCACTCCTTTATCAGGACCAAGCAAAGACTAAAGGAGTAAGGATGCCTCTACAGCAGTCCTGCAAATGAACACTTCAGTCCATATAGCTGCCATATCACTTAAAGACATGCACGTGTAATTGAATGCAAATAAAACAGCATATCAACCATTTAAGTTTTCTTGAGGAAAACAGGTTTTGCAGGTATACATGTAGTCATTGCTTCCCAGTTAGTTACTTTTGACTGTTGATAGCAAATGAAATCAGAGATGAAAGAATTAAAACTCCACAGAGGGTTTCTGGAAGCTTGCAATAGAAGGGTTGAACTTTGGCAGATTATAAAGGAAAACACAAAAACGACCCCTCACATACAATAACTACAACTCTACTGAGAAAAGTGACAAAAAGAACCGCTTTATTGACCAGCCAGCATGAAACCAGAGTCAATGAGAGGACTAAGTAATGCAGGCAACTGGTATTTGCATGTCTGTCATACAAACAAAGGCTTCCACCTCCCCTTCCATCCCCAGGCAGTATTTCCACTGCCATCTGGAAACACTGAACCTGGGTAAGTTCTGGCAGGCAGAGCCTGAGATTTATTTTCACATTTTTTAAAAATACAAGATTTCTATTTATTCATTGTGAATAGATTAAAAATACAGCATTCTAGCAGTATCATTCCAAGAGTCTGTCAAATATGTAGTTCTTCTCTTCCAAAGAATGTCACAGAAGAAGTTGCGCATATTTCTGTAAACATTTTCCATTTGCAAATTATCTGTCAATTCTATTTATTGTACAGGTAAAAAGTATGATGCCACCTCAGGGCAGAAGGTAGTGTCTACATCACTGAAAAAGTAGTATTTGCCACAAAGAATTAACCATCATAATCTTTTCACTGAGCTGTGTCCACATTTACATAACAGATCAACAGAGAACTGTCAGCAACTACTGAATTTAGAAAATTAAACTACATCAAAAAGTGTCAATAATTATACTCTATGCCCTTTATGGGCACATTCAATCTCCTCTGTTCCCTACGTGGTGGTTGTTGGTGTTACCATATTGGTGTTACACATGCTTCTTTCTCAAGCAAGATCTCAAAGACTTGGCAGCAACACCTTATGAGGAAAATACATCCTTTTGGCTGCATTTGTTACAGTGCCTACACTGTGTCAGCTCTGCACAAAACACTGACTATTCAGCTCTCTTCAGAGGCAAATGGCACGTTCACCTTTCATTAACAGCTGCTATTTTCATGTTAGGAACTGAAGAGCAAAAAGACCAAATCCAAAAGAGGCTTTAGGCACCTAAAGCAGAGCTTTGGCTAGGCACTTAGAACATCCATCTGCCTTAAGATCCTACAAACTCTGGTTCTATTTCAGCTTATTAGGTACAAAAATCTGGTTATTTCAGTACCTAGCTTGCTATTTACCTAAGTCCAATCGAGATCTAGAAATTAAACGTTCCTCCATTAATGGGTGAAGAGCTTCAACTTTACAATAAAACAAAACCAAAATAAAAAGATCGTAAGCAAGAAAATGTGGCCATGTGTTGAAAGGTTACTCACAGCTACAACTGCATGGGGTTACAGCATCCACCCAGAAGTACAACATCCAAGGATAACTTTCCCTTTTCTCCTAGAAAGGATTTCAATCTTCCCATCTCATGTCCTTAACCACCAGGATATTGCCTCTTTCAGACTCTAACATCATGCTTGAATATTGTTTAAATGATAATTCAAGATACAAGAAACGCATAGAGGGACTTTTTACAATGGCATGTATTGATATAACTCTAGGGGAATGGAAGATTTAAACTGGAAGATGTTAGATTTAGATTAGACATTAGGAAGAAGTTCTTTACTGTGAGGGTGGTGAGACACTGGCGCAGGTTCCCAAAAAAGCTGGGCCTGTCTCATTCCTGGCAGTTCAAGGCCAGGTTGGATGGGGCTTTGAATAACCTAGTCTAGTGGAACCATATAATTGATCTGATTGGAAAAGACCTTTAAGATCATCAAGTCCAAAGATGTCCAAAGGAAGGTGTCCCACCTAGTGGCAGGGGTTTGGACCTAGAAAATCTTTAATGTCCCTTCCAACTGAAACCATTCTATGATTCTGTGATCTATTTGACAGAGAGAGTAAATGGGAGCACAACTTTGGAGCCCAGTGACAGGCACTCGCACAGGAAAGGACAAACTGATTCCTGTTCCTCCAATGGTTCCGACATTTTAAAAGAAATTAGCATTACTTGGCTATGCATGCAAGAAATCCCAATGAAATCAACTGCATCATCCAGCACCCTGCTTAGTTTAAGCATGCTTTTAAAAGTTTGGCTAAGTGAGGCTGGTGAGCATTACTGGTCATTCAGAACTTCAGAGGGGCTGCTCCTTATTCATATCAATTTACACCCTCAGGAGGCTGTAAGGCTGAGAAGCTTCCATCTTAATCTCTTGCAAAATGAGTGGAAGCCATTACCAAGATATAGGAAGATTTTCTGTACTAACTGTAGAGATAGGACAACAGCTTTAGAGTAAAACATGGGATTTGGAAGAAATTTATCTCTATACAATGATAATTCAATTACTAACATTTATTTGTCCTTCCATTACTGATTAGGGTTATGTGAACAGGAAACAGAAAATCAAGTGAATGAGGACAATATTATTTTCTCTTTTCAACCAGCAATTTTCTCTTAACTGGCCTTTGAAACCATTCACAGATAAAACACTATTTTAAAAGCTATTTGTAATAGATAAATTATTTTCTATACATAAAAATAGGTAAATCAATAGCCCCTAACCTTTTCAAAACTCCCTCTGGAAATGGTGGAAGCTGTATTCTCATTTTAATTGAGATGACCTAGCTTCACCGAGAATTGAGATGTCACTGTAAAAATAACTTCAAGTAATCCATACATTGCAAGATCTTGCTATGGTACATCACTGGAAAAGTATCACGTAAGAACAGTAGAATTTTATGTACCTAGGTTATTATTTGGTGCAAAATGTGAAAATGAGAAAAGCAAATTATGAGAGTCACCCATGAAGAGCATCAGCCATTTTCTAATGGTAAAATATGCAATGTTGGTAGTGAACAAAACAGTCTACCCTGAATATCCTCATTGCCAATCAGAAGCACCTTCCGTGCCCCTTACCACACTGTAAGGATTCTATCTGGAATTCATTTCAGAAGAGTAATAGAAGTGCCCACAACACCAGTGGAAAAGAGTGGGACTAATTATTAAAATGAATAGCTGCATGCTTAAATTGAAAATTTACACTCACATGCAAATTTGGTGAGAGACACCAAAAATGAAGAAGAAATGCTGAGAGTTTAGGAAAATGTTTTTTTCTGTGTGTGAGGAGCAGAAGAAAAATGTAAACATACATTTTACTTTGTAAAAATGACATGTGAAACCTAAACAAAACAATCAGGCCCCTCAGTTCTAACAGTTAAAAAAATACAAAAGGTCAAGTGTGCCCATATTATTGCTTTCAAACACTAGCTATGCTATGGCACTGTACATACCCCTTACAAATGGGGTTTGCCCCTCAAAAATAAAAACTAGAATAAAACTACAATGCCAAAAAAGAAACTGGAAACACCACATAAAAATACATCTTCTTAGTTGCAAATGCAGCAAGTCTATAAAAAAAATTATATACAAGAACTGCTTAATTGCATTGTTATTCTTCCATCATCGCCCAAGCCTCTTCTGCTTTTTGGTAGTACTGATTTGCCAGTCTGCCTTTCATGGCTTCCATTGCTGCCTCTGCTGCTTCGGTGTACAGCTCACCTAGAAGAGGAAATAGTATCAGTTGTGTTGACAGGGTGAAGAAAAAACATCTCTTTAATCAGAAACAATTAAAGGACAAAACCAGAAATTGAAGTCAAACTACAGGGCTGGATGTGTGCGTCTATTTTAATAGTGTCAGTAGAGTTACATGAGCTGGAAATCTGTCTTTTCTTATACGAGGGGCTGCTGATGGCTCTTCAATGTATTTGGAAAGACTGGAAATATGACTGGCCTGTAGGATCCCCAAGACTCTAGGACTTAGATACATGACACATAGATTACACAACTGAGCCAATGTTGCGTGGGACCTGAGAGTCATGGGTGTAACTCAAAATACAAGTAGCAACCTGCAGTTCAGTGGCCTGACACAGAGTGAAGATTGCTCACTAGTGACTCAGTGTGTCACAGGTTTGGACCTGGCACTGCCTACTACTATCACCGGCAAGATCTCTTTCCAGCCTTGCATCACCTAGCAGCTATCTATCATCTGCTAGTATCTATCATCTACTATCTATTTACTATCATCAGCAAGATCTCTTTCAAGCCTTGCATCATCCAGCATCATTACAGCTTCAGTCACATATCTAAGGATACTGATCCTCGATATGTTTTCTAACAGCTGAAACACTTAATGTATTTTGGGGGTACATACTGGTGGAAAAGGAAAGGAAAAGCAAGATTACTGATTACAGAAACAAAATAGGGTCTCACCTGATCTCTGTGGATCCTTATTCAGGTGAAACCCTCCTGTCATTAACATCTCTGCTTCCCTGGCCAGGAGCAGATAGCGGGGCTCATCCTGAGTGCCATCATATTCACCTCCCTCATCATAGTCAGTCATGTTCAGTGTGGCATTGTACCAGTACAGCGCCTCCTTCCAATCCTGTACTCTGAAGTTAAAAATGCCTTTTGAAGATGGGTACAGTAGGAAACAAATGTACTTTGCACTGGAGAGTCAGTGCTAGTTTTGTACTAACTTCTCTTGAGCCTTGAAGCTCTCCAAGAACACAAATATTTTCATGCAGGCTTACTGATTGCACAGTATCATCAGGTCACTATATCAAAACAAGGCTGGGGCCACTTTATGAAGTAATTACAGAGAAGAAAGTGTCAGACCAAAGTGCCCTGCTGAACTCCAGTCTGAGATTCCTTACTAGTTGTATGGTTTTGGTCTGGCATTTGTATTTGTGAAGATAACTGATCTAGAAATAATCCAAAGTTGCAGAGAGTCTTGTTTCATAAATATTTTAAAACAGCAATTGAGAATGCTCAGTGCACTTCAATGAGAAGTTTAATGTCATTTTTAGATTTCACCACTGCTAAGAGTTTTACTGTTGTGCAAACCAGAAGACTCTCTTGCAAATAATAATGGCATGTTACACTGCAAAAGCAGAAATATTATTATCATCACCAAGTATATTTGGTACCTTACAAAATTAATATATGTCCACTTTTAGAAACTCACCTAAAACGCTAGAACAAAATAAACTATTAAACCAACATATTGCGTAGCCTTTCAGCAAGTCACAACCTAGTGCTGAGTCACAATACTGCTCCTGTCAAGGTAGGAGTGCTGGCCAAATCAAAAGTGAGTTAATGACATAAAAGTATTTTCAAACTTCTTAAAACTTAGGATCATCCTTAATTAAAAGTAACATCCTCAGCATTAAGAGGATGTTCCTGCAAAATTACTATTCCTACTTCTACTATGAGCAGCAGTGAAAAGACTACAGCTGTGGCAGATACTTCATTCATCTGTGTTTCATCTATAGCCACTTCACGGCTGCACCTATTTTTCCTGCTTCTTTCACAGCAAAAAAAAGTGGTTTCAAAAAATCATGAAGGAGGACACCTGGCAGCTGTAACACTTTCAACTTACTTTTAGGGTACTACATCTCCAAAAGAACTCCCGTGTTCATTTTTTTTTTCCACTGATCCCAGGATTTTCAAGTACGCTCAGTATTTTATTCACACCTGGGTAATTCAAGTTTGAAGTAACTCCAACATACTACTTTGTAGCACTACTTTTGACATAACAGCTTTTTATGTGAATGAAAGACACAGAGCAAGTGCTTCTCCCGCTGCCCTCCCTCCTCAGTGGGGCTTCCACCAAGTTACTTGGTCATGCACAGTACCTGTCTGAACCAAGATTTACACCTGTATCATATGCTCTTGCTACCAGAATCATGGAAGGTCGGTCTCCAGCTTCTGCTGCTCTCAGCAAGTATTCAAATCCTTTACTCCTGTTTTCCTTTGTATCCTAGTAAAACAAACAAAACCTTTAAAATGCATGTTTCTGAGTAAAACTACCTCTTTCTTCTTCTACTAAATGCAGTTTCTGCAAGTCAGTAATGGCTTTAAGTATTTAGTATGTCTGAGAAAGAGGCCCAGCCAAAAGAAACTGAAGCTGAATAGTACAACTCACTTCAGAAACTTCCCAAAGGTATGCAGTAATCTGCTGGCAAAAGCAGAAACAGTAGCATTTTTTTGCTGCTTTGCCCAAGTCCTTAATTACATATATTTTCTCTGAAAAGGCTACAGAATACCTAACTGTGGTTATTATTTTGTCTCTATTTCCTGTTGTTATATTATTTCTACAATTGACCACAATTCTACATTTTGGCATTTTCTTTGATTTTTCTGTTTACCTCAAGAGTGACCTCAGAAAGAATGTGATGTGGCAGCTGAGCATACATGAGTCCTAACCCAACAATGGCTTCCAGCTCCCCACAGTCTGCAGCATGCTCCAGGTGAAACAGGGCTGACTCCTGATCCCATTCCTTGTCTTTCTCACAGAAACGCCCAGCTTCGTGATAGCGAACCATGGCCAGATGAACCTAGAACACAATTGTAAAGGAGACACAAGTATTAAGTACAGACCTGATTCTTCAGGAGCCCTATGTCCATACTTGGGCATAAAAATACTTCTCTAAGGTGACTACTTAAATCTAATCATGTACCTTTGACTGAGCAGAGGACTAGTTTGATATCACAGACTTGGAGCCTGACTTGTGACTTAACAGATTAAACAGGCAAAAACTGATTGATTATATGCAGTGCAGCTGTCTCTCCAGTTCTGTAAGTTTAGACACATACAGCTTTATAAACTTGACTAAGAGACGAAAAGACCTAATTCAGCAAGACAGTAGCTGCCACAACATCTTCCCATATCGATGTGCACTAAACAGCATACCAGCAGGTTGCCACACCAAAACACCAGATCTCAGGGGCATGGCCCAGCACATCTCCTTGGGACTTGGAGACCTTTCTGAGGCAGTCATAGTTAAAGGCACCCAGCCTGCAACTGCCTAACACAACAGCCAGCAGGGCAAACATCAGTCAACATAGGTCACAAGCTTTATGTACAGCAATGGCCATCATAGGAAAGAAACTGACCTGAAGCATAAAAAAAAAATTAAGATTATCCAGGGAAAAATCCTCATACCACTGAAGTAATTATTGTCACAGGGGAAAGATTTTATTCCAAATACACTATAGGATTTTGACTTTTTTTTTTATCTTCTCTCCTTAAGGAAAGACAGGTTTCTTCTCAAGCCAAAAGGTCTGAGAACATCTGAGGCTCTCACGATGCTCAGGAAGATCTACGCTGTGTGCTTAAATGTGGGCTTAAGCTCATACATAAACCCAAAACATAATGCACATTTGCATTTTCTGGGACAGTCTAGAGTAAAAAAAAAAAAAAAAAGAGTTGGTCCGTGTTGCCATTTTTCAGAAGCCCAACCCTGCCTATTTGCAAGATACGTGGGTCATGCACATCTTATCTGTCCCACTGTATCTTCTCTGTGTGATGCCTTGGGAAAGGCAGACGAACCAACAGCAGGGTCCCTCCCAAAGGAACCCAGATGTTATAAGTCCAAAAGTAGATGGAATTCATGGGCTCCTAGACTTAGATGTCCCTTATAAAAATAAGATTAGGTGATAGAAAGCTATAGACATGTTATTTGCTTTCACCTGCACAAATAACTCATACAGGGCAACATCTCCATATAAATAACAAATACAAGATGCCTCTTTCCAGTTGGAAAGAACAAGATTACTAGACTCATCCTACCTTCCCAAGGATTGACTTTCCAATTTTCTTTTCAAGTTCTAGTCCATTGAGCCTCTGAATTTCTTGGGCGACACAGGATGGTCTGTGGATGTGGACTCTTCTAGAATTGTACAGATTCAGTTTCTCCACATTGATCTGAAATAGGAATATACTGTTATTTTACCTATAATTAAACTTTTCATGCTATTCAAATGGATTACCATCCAGAAATCAAAGCTACCATTAGTGTTATTACTCACTAGTAAATACTCTAATTCAAGACATAGCTTTCAAAAGTCATGTTAGTAGCTGAAAAAAATGGTTACATTCTTCATTAAATAAACAGAATAAAGCCCTCTATTTCTAATCCCTACATCAATCATCTTCCATAAATGACAGCAGTGAAGCAAAGCACAATCTTTATGCTCTGAATCAGAAAAAAAAGGTACTTACAAAAATAAACACCAGTCATACTGCAAGCACTGAGTTTCATCCACACACAAAACATTTAAACCCATAGGGTTTAATAGAGTTTTTTAAGTTTATACCCACAGAAACTGACTATCACGGAAGCTGTTAGTTCGTAAAACACACAAGAAGGCCTCGTTTTCCCTAGCTGAGTCAGAGAGAGATACTGTCATGTATCTGGAACAGTACATGTTTTTAAAGAATCATCCAACCACATACGGGATACAGTTCCAGAAATAAAATGCAGAAAGGAAATACAATCTAGGTAGGCAAAAAAAACCCTGAAGTATAATTATTTTTTTAAGTGATAAATCTATGCATAATCACTAATTTATGTCAGGTATCAGTTACAGAGGTGACAAATGGTTTGTAATGGTACTTCTTTAAATGGAAAATAAAAGAAAAAACAAACAAAACACAGAGTGGTAGGTTAATATTAATGAAAATTATGTAGCTGAAAAGGAAGGAAAAAATGACATCTGAATTAGTGACGTGAAGTCAGATGGTAGTGGAAAAAAAGACAAGCAGAGTGGCAAACTCATAGTCTATGAACATTTCTGCTTTACTTACCCTTGCAGAGCTTCCCAAACTGTCTTCATCAGATTCATGTCTTCGGTTGTTGTTTGAATGGCCCTACATTAATGTAAAGATTTGCATCATTTAATTTGCAGCAACTGACCTGTGCCGCTTACCCCTCTACACTATTCCTAGTCAGCAAAATTCATAGTGACAATGACCAAAACAGCCTCCACTGAATCCTTTCCTCTCAGTGATACCACAACATATAAAGAAGCATACTGAAATGGTGTGCATATGGTACACCCAGTTTTCAATTCTAGAAACTAGGCATACTATGACAAACATCTTCCTATTTCAAAGGTGAAAAAAGGAGTGGTATCTTTGGAAGCAGCATTCTCTTCCTAATCTTCTAATTAAAGATGTGATTAAGATCTTCAGGTCAAAAAAGCATTTACTTAAAAGTTTGTATTTTAAAGGAGTAACCACTAACACACAGGAATTCTTGTCCTGTGTTCAGCAGTAGCAATCATTTTTCTCCTCCTTAGTATAGCTGGTGCAGTGCTGTGTTTTTGACTTTTGGCCTGGGAACAGCGCTGATAATTCCAATGTTTTTAGTTGCTGCTCAGTAATGTTTAGTCTGACCAAGGACTTTCTGAGTCTCATGCTCTGCCAGGGAGGAGGGGAAGCCGGGCGGAAGCAGAGACGGGGCACCTGACCCAAACTGACCAAAGAGGTATTCCGTATCACAGCATGTCATGCCCGGTATATAAACTGGGGGCAGTTACCTGGAAGGTTCAGATCACTGCTCAGGTCCGGCTGGGTATCAGTCAGTGGGTGGTGAGTGGTTGTATTCTCTTCCCTTGTTATTTCATCATTATTATTACTGGTGGTAGCAGCAGCAGTTTATGTTATACCTTAGCTACTGAAGTGTTCTTATCTCAACCCGTGGGAGCTACATTCTTTCAATTCTCCTCCCTACCCCTGCAGGAATGGGGGGAGCAGGGGAGAGGGAGTGAGCAAATGGCTGTGTAGTTTCTGGGTTGCCGGCTGGGCTTAAACCACAACAGTTCTGAAGTTGCATATTATTAACTGACAGCAACATTAAGTTCTGTAATATCTCAAGCCATACAAAACCACAGAAAGTAGAGAGGGTGGAAGAGTCCAAACAGAACATATTTATGGATTCCATATGACAAGCAGCTGGCTATATTTATCAAATGCAATACAGAACACTTAAAAAAATCCACAACAATAAGCAATCAAATGGAATGTCTCATCACAAATAGTCTTTTTCCTGTTAAAAGTATTACTAACATTCTCAAGTAATTCCACAACGTGGAAATTTCTTCACAATTGTTTCCTTTTTCTACAAAGTTTAGATCAAGAAGGATAAAAGATAAGATTCTTCTGTGTAAACAATTCAAATATGAACAGGCCCAACTCTGCTAAACCCAGAGTCAGGTTCTTACCCTCTCTCTATGATCCAGATCTAACTCACTTCTCTTTTCACTGGGATATCCACTGTCTCCGCCGTTTTCACAATCCTACATAAGAACAGAACAAAACATCACAGCATTAGCATCACCCTTTGTAAGGATGTCAGCTTGACATTCCCCACAGAAATCCTGCTGCCGGTTCAATATGCTGGAAAGATATACTGGATGATTATATGGTGCCCTGCCTCTGACAGACAGGACTCAATAGCCCAGAAGGTACTGTCAATTCTGGATTCTTAGAAACACAGAAAAAAAAAATCAAGGACTCATATACTTTATCAAATCAGGATTCCACTTCATATAGTTTTCATTCTTCAGTGGCAGCCAGTTAAAAGATAAAACACTGACAGCCCCTGGTACCCTGGAAAATTCTCATTACAAACTTATTCCAGTCTCCTCAGTGAGGTTCTTTAGTATCTCACAGTTCCAGAATTTGCAGAGACCTAATCAATGGGGATTCTGTTTAGCTTTGGCACAAGTGCCAAAGACACCACAGGCTGGCAGGGGAACAGACACTTTAATTATCTGTCAAAATACATGAGATGTAAATAAATACCTGGAGGGAAAAAAAAAATAATGAGTACTGTTCTAAAATAACATGTTCTTCCTTCACTAGAAACAGCAAATGCAGATAACGTGACCTGCAGCAGCGAAAACAGGCAGAGCGCTTTTATGTGCTCTACCTGAACAAAATCCTCAGGCAGTCCTTTAAAGACACATTCATTGAGGAACTGCAATTTCATTCTCTGTTGGACAGATACTCACCCTTTGGTTATCAAGCTGATCATAGTCTTTGTGAACAAGGTTATCTACTTCATTGAACACAGGCCAACCTAGAAAAAGAAATACCTGTTTCTTATTGTAAGGATAACATGCTTGAGGAGAAAACTCTGGACACTATAATTTTACTACAGTCTTTGCATAGAAGCATCTGTGCATTAACTATCTACACAAAAGTACTTTTGGTTATATTTCTGCTCCAAGAGGAGTGCCAGAGACAAGTACTCTGGACTAGACACCACATGTTGTGTTTAAAACCAACAGAACAAAACAAGTCACTGTCATATGTTCAGGACCACCCCAAGGAAATGATGTATGAGGCTCACTCACAAAGCATGTCCATCTTTTGGCTGTGAGGGGTTGCTGAGGAAGGAGAGCAGGGCAGAGAGTCAAATGCTACATCGCTCACGCTTTCATCCCCAGAGTTCTCAGACAGGCGGAAGAGCAGAGGGGGTCGGCTACCAGAGAGTGTCCTCACCCGGCTGCTGCCACACTTTTCCTCTGTGCCACGGAGAATTGTTTGAGCGGATTCCTTGGCAAATTAACAAGAAAAGTCCCATGAATGATGCTGTACTCTAAGCATGCTACATAAGAAAACGTGACTGTTTATTAGGAGTCCTCTATAAAAGAGGGTGTATAAATACACGCATTTATACATAACTATTTGTTTTGAGAAGTTCTATACCCTAACAAAGCACCAAGTCCTGGCACTGTTACAGTTAAAGGGAGTTCTGTTGAGGATTGAATGTCATTCAAAGCATTTCGTCAAGTCCCATTCCCACTAATACCAGTTGAAACCGAGATCAGTTAAAGATGGGCAGTTCTTTCCTATTCTCTCCAAATTAGGTTTGTGAGACACCAAACTTCCTAATGATTTCAGCATTCAAAGATATACTTGGTCCTAAATTACATGTGTTATAAGGTTCCCTATTAATTAAAATCACAGCGTTAATTCAGAGACAACTACGGATAAGTCAGCTTTAAACTGCAGTATTAGTGATTCAGGTGATTTTGCCATGCAAATAGCACATTTTAGTTTTATCTACAGTGCTTTTAATGTCAGAATAAACCAGTTATATTGCTTAGCTACACTTTTTGCATCAAGCACTTACAAGCAATTTTCTATTATAATCCAAGGCATCTTTCTCTTTGGAGGAAAGATCAAATGGTGCAAGCCCCATACTTTTGCAAATTTTGTTGCAGGAATGAGAATGGAAGAACAGGGCCATACCTCGAACACCTACAGCATTAAAAAGAAACAGAAGTGAAGAAAGGGTTTATTCAAAGTTTACACAACAGTTTACTTACTTAAAAGCTAGAAGTCCCAAAGCATGTTCTAAAAAGAGAAAGAAAGCGCTTTGTAGCACACAGCTCAACCTACTTCCATTTTATTTTAACACCTGTAAGAACTTTTCACTCTCTTTGAAGAGGATTAAAAGAAGTTTGCAGTATCTTCAAAAGCTATGTATGCACAGGATATAGGGTGGTGAGGCACTGGAATAGGTTGCCCAAAGAAGTGGTGAATGCTTCATCCCTGGCAGTGTTCAAGGCAACAATGGACAGAGTCTTGGGCAACATGATCTTGTGTGAGGCATCCCTGCCCCTGGCAGGGGGGCTGGAATTAGGCAATCTTAAGGTCCTTTCCAACCCTAACTGTTCTACGATTCTATGAGGGAATAAAAAATTAATTTGGGTGCATCATCGAGAAACATGCCTGAATTTGATTCTGCTTACAAAACCTGCTGTTTCCCATGAACAGCTTCATGTGCGGACAACTGGAGCTTTAAAAAATATGCTTATCTCTCCACAAAATTAAAGGCCATGATTAATGTTCTCACACTGCAGGAAGCTAGTTAATTCCATTACTTATTTTGTTTAAGAGTAGGCCAAGAGACATGAGCTAAGATCAACTCCTGTTTTAAATCTGCCCTTGCATGACAGCTGCCCTGTGCAGGGACTCCTTACAACAGACTTTCCTCAGTTGTTTGCAAGACCCTCAGAAATGTGCCTGCTCACTCAGCCGTGTGGTGGCTACTCAGCAGACAGCTAGGAACAGAAAATAAGCATCCATGAGCATGTGAAACAGGATTATTGATTTTACCTAGGTTGCCATCTCCAAAATCTGTACCACTCTCTGTATGGATCTGAGGGTCCGTGTAAAGATCTCCAACACCCTGGATGTCAACAATAATGAGTTGGTGTCCTGAGCGCTCAAAGGTGAAGTGACTGAAGGCCTGGGAAGAACCATAGAAGACATCTGAGAAAACTCTCCTCTGACCTACTGAAAACAGCAACACCTACTGACCACTTATGAACAGGCAAAGAGGTCTGACAACTGTATCAGTGAAATATAAACATCATGATGAAAACAATGAGAGACTAAAAGCATGTAGTAGATTGCTTCTCCAATATGTGCCCACTTGGAGATGGGCTAAAAGAGTTAGGTGAAAAACAGCAGTGGAAACATGCAGGGGAGAGGAGATGGCTGTATTCCTCTTTCCTGAGATTGTTTTCTGTTACAGCCTTCACCTTAAGTGGGGAGCTGCCTGGCAGAGCGAACAATAGCAGGTCCTGAAGCAAGTGCAGAATAACTTATGTATAAAATTCCTGGCTGTGCCTGTGGATCTCCAAGCTCTGCAGCCCTGGCATTCTGCTTCCTTCTGCCAAGAAGCAAAGCTCCACCACATTCTGAGAGTTAAAAAACACCCAAAAAACAAAGCACCAACAAACAAAACCGGAACTGTGTATTCCCACATGTTCTCCTTCCCCTACTATGCCCTCTCAGAGGTCCTCTGGCTCTACATTTGTGCGTCATATAATGAAATGCACGTCTGTACTCTTTAAATGCAGCATTTCAAGAATCAAGTATAAAAAGCCCTTCTCTTTGGCATAAAGCTGAGACATTAGGAATCTTCTGGGAAGGCCTCCAAGAAAGTAATGCCAAGACTGGGGGAGGTGACTGGTGGTGATAGACAAACATTTTAACTGCAGCAAATCCCATGGAACATTTTGTTCCCAACCTGTGAAAGCATAGCACTGATTCGGCGTACAAAAGACAGGCCAGAACATAAACATTCTGCTTACATTATGCATCACAACAAATACCCCTCAAGCCCCAGTAAAACACTCCTCTGCAATGCTGACCACTTTTCATTCACTGGTAAAGTTTTTTAATGAGATCCAAGAAACACTTGAAATCTGTATTTTTATTTTCATATGTAATCTCAGATTCACCTATTCAGAGGTTGTAGCTTAAAAAAACCCAAACAACCCACAAGAGATTCTAAATGCAAATGGACTAGGGTTTTTATTTATACAAGTAGGGTGTCTGCCACCTCCATTTGTATATTACATGAGGCACCAGAAGACTATTTAGTATATAGTAGACAACAGGTCTCTCTCCCAGCCTTAATCTGAAGAGAGTTTGAAATACATCGATTCCTGCAATTATAAGTAGAGTCAAAGGGCTTAATGTTTCCAAAGAGCGTTATCCATGTTCAACTCTACTAAAATCAACAGACACTGAAATGCAATGAAGCAGCACTTGGCACTTGAAAGAGTAGGCCCCAAAAAAGGGGCAGACATATTGCGAAAAGTGAGAATAATTTGGCATTGTACTGGCAAGCCTGCAGTTTCCTTCCCTGGCAGCAAAGCAAGACCTCTAGGTGGAGCCAATAAATTCCCTGTAGCAGACTCTCTGGAAAGCATTAAACAAAGCCTTACTTGCGGGGTAAGACGAACGTTGTCATCTCGCACAAATCCAGAATTTGAGTTGTATTTTATGTATTTGCCCTCAATGTAATGTTCCAGATGAAAAAGAGGCTTTCCAGGTCTGTTCTTCATTTCAATAATACACATCTGTACTATATCTACCTGAGGAGGGAAAGAAGACAAACAATGACTAACAGAATACTGTGTTCAGATCAAAGTGTGTGTGAATCCACCAGCTGTGAAAACTTTCCCAGTGAAAGAAGCTGAACAATTGCAAAGATCTGTTTATCAAGGGGGTGGGGAAGAGTCATGTGCTACTTAGGTTATTGGAGGGATTCCATAAATTAGAAGTCACTTCAAAACAGCTCTGTAGAACTTCTGCAATACATCCTTCTCAAAAATTCTTAGTAAGGCTGGCTTTCTATTTTATTTTTGTGCATAGTTTAAGCATGCCCTGCAAAAAGTCTATGCCAAGAGAGCACAATATATAGTAACAACTGCACAACTTCAATAAATGCTTTTTCAGAGAAGGACTGAAGGTATCTATCATTCATGTATTTCTGTATCCTGCCTCATCTCCTTCCTGTCCCAGACACATTCCTAAAGGAGAAAATATCACAACTCACATTTTGTTTACACCTTTTCTAACATGGCATTTAAAACTTCTAGATTTCTAGAGTCCTCACTACACTCTATAGCTCACCTTGCTGTTGTGAGATTAATAGTTATTAGCTAAACCTCATATGGGAGGCAACGCATATACTTCACAAAACCACTCATCTTGGCTATTTAGTTGTTAAGGCCCCCATACCAAGGCATTCCTCTTGACCCAAGCATCTTGTCACATGCCACACTCAGTCAGTGGTAGAGCCAAAAGCAGGTACCAAGAGGGAAAAGTGCATGCTCAGCACCCTTCAAGCTGCCTTTTCCACTTACTTTAAGTCATATTTACAGACAGCCAATACCAGCTGAGGATTAAAGGGACCTGACATTTGGTTGATACACACCATGGTCATATTCAACTAAGAGTGAGTATAGAAGTGACAGTTACAGTCCTTCATCCCTGCACTTTATTTTCTTGATTTTTAACAAGCTGATTTCTGCTGGAGATGCTTCAGTTCAGGATGTAATGGCAGCTTTGACCAGCAGCTATCCAACCTACCACCATGGAAAAGGACAAATCTATGTTGTCTGTACATAATCATAGAATGACAGAACCATAGAATAGTTCAGGTTGGAAAGGACCTTAAGATCATCCAGTTCCAACACCCCTGCCAGAGGCAGGGACACCTCTCACTAAACCATGTCACCCAAGGCTATGTCCAACCCGGCCTTGAATAACACCACAGATGGAGCATTCACAACTTCCCTGGGCAACCCATTCCCGTGCCTCACCACCCTTACAGTAAAGAATTTCTTCCTCAGAT
>JASSUY010010877.1:0-25914 GCA_032466535.1 Forpus xanthops
TGTCCCTGCCCATGGCAGGGGGGTTGGAACTAGATGATCTTAAGGTCCTTTCCAACCCTAACTATTATATGATTCTAAGTAGATACTGGGCCTCCTCAGCTGATGAATATTCCAAAATAAATGCTGCAGGAAAAGACCTTGCTCCTGTCCAGCAGTGCAGCTTCAAGGACATTCTGCACCACAGACTTTCCTGACCAGCTGCTGCCATGGGACCAATGCAAATTTAATCTCAAAATGACTTGACTGTTTCCTGTGGATTCACAGTGCAGGTGAAAGAATGAATTCTGAAGATGAGTTCATTCATCCTCTCTTTGTATACAGGCTGAGGGACCTGGAGTCTGGGCCTCCATATGTCTAAGAAAATGGCAAAGACCATGTAACTTCTGGGAGGAGAAAGTGAAAACAGCACCTCAGGGAAACTGAAGAGCATACAAAAACTACCCAACATTTTATTGTAGAAATGTCACCTGGATTCTGACTCTTAGACAAAAACAGATTTCAGAAAAGTCTAAATGCAGAAGGCTAGGAAAGATGTCAAATGTCTGATACAAACCATGGTCTGAAAATATGTGACAGGAGTGTGGATAAAAATACTGCTTGAGGTATTAACATAATTAATATTATTATGATTATTTGTCTTTGCAGATGGCAATTTGTGTCTTTGCAATTTTTAAGTTGCTTCTGGACTTTACCCTTTCAGTTCCTCCCACTTAGCTGTCCTTTGCTAACCTAATACTGGACATGCTAATGCCCTCTGATGTGCTGAATGTGGAGAGAACCAGTTGCATATGCCATGCTTTCCTGGAGGGGATAAAACCTCTGAAAAGCAGAGGTAATGGTAAATCTTTTAACCTTTTCCTCTTGCCTCTTGCTCTCCCAAACTGATTGTGTGATTGCATTTACAAGGCAGAATTAACACCTGGGACAACACAGAGTCCAAAGGATGTGGGACTCCTAAGCAAAAGATGCAGAGTAGCTGTGAGACTTTTGGCACCAGGTTACAGTGAAACTTTCAGGAAAATTTTCTACTAACTAGTGGAGATTACACATATTGCATGCTCAATTTGCACACTTAAAGAAAAATTCCCTTTTGGGCAACTATAAAATGCATGTGTTTCAACCATTTCCCTAGCATGAATATAAGCAAAAATGAGAAGAGGGCTGCAGAGAACAACTTACAGAGGCTGGGGTTCTGTGGAGGGAACATGAAACCATGAAAAGTATATATGTCCATATTTTTTCACATGCAACTGACCACTCCTAGTATGACTAAAGGTGTAACTACTTAAGAACTTATTTCCACTAAAGTTTATGAAAGTTAGATCAAAACAAACTACAGAGTTTAAAATACAAATGCAGTCAACTGCAGCAGAGTATTACAGGACATGTATGGGTTTAAGCACACATACAATTCTGTTGAATGAGATGTTATGCTTAAACCTACATGCTCATATTAACTGCTTTGCTGAAATGGGGTCTCCATCTGTCTGTACAGAGATGTGCATCCAACATCTTTGCAACTTTACTTTGCAGCCATTAGTTTTGGCCCCATGGGAAGCTATTTATAAAAATCTGAATTAATTAAATCAGATCTGTACAGCAGAAAAGGAACAAATGAAATACAGTCACTATGGTAACAAATATTTCCTGGATGTAGTTTTGCTTCTAATCAGCAGTGGTTTCCCCATGTTCTCAACAATGGCAAAAGTTGTTGGGCTTTTCTTGTTTGTTTGTTTGTTTCTATTTAATATATTCCTACAAAGCAAAACGATAAATCTAACATCCACGTATTTTAGCTAAAGGTCCCTCTTCAGTAGTATTTTACACTAGTTTAAAAATTATTAAGAACTTGAAATAGGAATCCACTGTTTTTCCTTCTTCTTACCACTCTCCTGCCTCCCCCGTAGAGCCAGAGCCTTTGCTACACTGAGAAATTCCGTGGGCTCTGCCTCCAAATTCAGATATTAAAGTGACCCCTTCATCACTAATAACAGCTGAATGCAATGCTAGAAAAATGATGGCACAAGATAACCTGTTGTTTTCAACAGACAGTCTTGGCTGACCCCTGTGTCCACACCGAGCAAAAATAGAAAATAAAAGGCACTGACACATTGCCAGACCCCATCTGCAAAATATGCTCCTGGCCATGTCAATCACAAAACTGGGGCCCTACGTGTAGTACATGGGGGAAATGTCCAAGCCATGTTTGTGCATAGCCTCTGAACTTGCCAAATGTGGCCACAATCTTTTTTTGAGTTCTGCAAATGCCATGCTTCATGGATTGAGTCTTTGGTGGGTTACAGGTATCTCAGAGGGTTTTGCAAGCTTGTCTGCACTTTGGTGGAGCTCAAAGATATGGAGGTGTTCTCTGAGCTTGCTTTCTTTTTCTTTCTCTAGTTTTTTTTTTTTCCTCAAGTAAGTAAACCAATATTTTTAAAAAGGTTCCAAGCACCAGTCTTGCCCATTGCCAGATGAGAGGCCAGGTCTATGCTTCCCCTCTGGTTTTACTTCCCTGTTTATTTTTTTTTAACAGTGGCTGCAGGGATATGTGGTCACAGTGTCCGTCTGTCCATGCATTTCTTTCCTTTCCCTTAATAACTAGCAAATCCACTGGCAGTGTCAACCAATTGCAGCAATGGAAGGCAGTACTCAGAGACAGTTAAGTTTGTACAGGTTTTATGAAAACAGTTCTTTAGCAGAGAAAAAGAAATCCTTTCCATGCCCTGACTTAGAAAAGTTAGTTCACTGTCTTGTTAGCTGTGCAAGGATCCACATTAGCTCTGGGCAAGAGGTAAAAACATACACACACTTATGATTGCCTCAGTCATGGGAGAAGCTTCATCAGGAACTGACACCTCTTTTACACACTGATATCAATCTGTCTGAAATCCAGCTCCATAACTCCCAGGTTGTTTGACCTTGCCAGCCTTAGATGAACAATTAAATAGTTAATATTGATCTTTAAGTCTCTTCACAGTTACTTGTGTTTATTCATACATGTGGTTTTAAACTGAGATCACATTCCAATGCAGGTTTATTTATTTATTATAATTATCGGTGATATTTTGGAGAATAGAAATTGGTTCATGCAAGAGAGGCATTAGGTTTGTAAAGCTCAAGCCACACCCCCCACACAACCAAAACTGCAGTAGAGCTGCATAGCAATTCTGGAGCAAAGGCAATGAATGGTTAGCCTCTGATTTGCAAACTTTGGGTTTGGATTTTTGCTTCAACACATGGAATTCATGCTAGCAAGAGAGCTATAACTGAAATCATGTATTTAGAAAATCAGCAGCAAAATGCTGGGGCTGACGTGTACTCTCCCTTTAATCTTTAGCTTTCAAGCCTCTCCTCATACAAGTCACCTTCTGGGGACTGCAGAGAGAGCTAAAGAAACTAATGACCTCAAACCCACATCAGCACCCACAGCAGCAGTTCTGTGAGTTAATTCAGGCTGCTTTGGGAACTTATAGCAGGACTTTTGGCATTACACTCTCTTATTTATTGATATAGTATTTAAAAAGTAAATATTTCTAGTACAATTAAATGTTAACAAACTTGCCCTGTGCTAAAGAATAACTTCACTTTCCCCCATGAGTAAGTAGTTCATCAAAATCTGAAATTCTTTATGGTTGCATTAAGAGGGTGCTCCCCACCCCCAACATGGCTGTTTGTTAATGGGATGACATCTCCAGTGTAAGTCTATCTGACATTTGTCTTCTAATGCACATACTGTTTATAAAAGAATAATGAAAATGTAAACAATTGCAAAGGAATCCTGGGGATAGAAGATCATCTATGAAGAAACCACTTAATGAAAAACATATACATTGCTCCTTATTGTGTCACTGACCATATATATATGTTAATTATTTTAAGCCTCATTTGCCTAACAGCATGGAAACTGCCAGCATTTTAAGAACTGCTATCAGATAACTTGAAATGACATTAGCCAGATCATACAAACAGCAAACAGGCTTTAGTGACTGTATTCTTGAATACGCTCTGACAAGGTACAATGAGATTTTGCTGAGCATAGACTTTAAGATGGCCAGACACAACCTTATCCCTAAACTTCTGCGGTAAGAGAAGCATATTGCAAGAGAAGCATATATGCAGCATATTGCAAAGATCAGGCTCTGAGAAATTTCACGTGTTGAGGACTGATCTGACATTTTAAATTACATACACCCTTGCCAATACAGGGGGTTGTTATTCCCTGCTTCTGTCTTCTTGTAGTTCACTGTCAATACTCAGCCAGATGAGGCAACTGTTGCATAATACCTGGATTTCACTTTTAGGACTGTTTCTCTGACACTTCCAGGGTCACAGCAGTACAGAGAAACCCTGAGCCAAAACTCCCTGCGCTACACACTGAGGGAAAACAATCACAGAGAGAGAGAGAGGCAGTATGGATCTAAACTGCAGAGATACACTGAAATCTTGAAAATGCTTCTGCATGTAGTGAACTCATTATAAGGAATTTCATTATTTTCAAGGGGCCTCCTCACATGTTTAAGAAGATGCTTACTAAACAGGATGACAGCACAGGCAAAGCTACTAAAACTTACACAGAACACTTTAACAGAAAAGGGAAGAGAATAACCCTCCCAGAACAAAGCCTGTCCTTCCACCATATAACCATGCATCCTTTTGCAAAGATTTCCTTCCCTTCAATAAGATTATGAAAATATTTTCCCATCTCCCTGCACAGAATATAAATTTTAAACAATTCCTCTTACTTCCTAGTATTTCACATGAACTTCTAATCTGGTTGCATTTAGCTCCTCTAGTTTTTTCAAGCTAAGTTCCCCCCAGGCCCATTCTAATAAAACCTGATTAACACACTTGAGAGTCAAACATGAACAAAAATCTCCCATTCCCTCCAACGTATGGCATTCATGAAGATATCATGAATAAGTAAACATTGTCTAGTGTTCTGTTTCTTTTGTCTAGCTTATTGGTGTTGAGAAACCTTCTTCTTCATTTATTTATATTGGTATTTGATTTCCTTATTGAGTTTCAAAGATGAACAGAGAAAAATAAATACCAAGGAAATAGCTGGTAGGCTGAAACGACCGAGGTTTTTCTCAAGGAGGTTAAAAAAAAATATGTTTTAATATGAAGGTTTCAGTGTCTTGTTATTTCATTTACTACACTTGCTTTCAATATGGAATGCATGACAGCCTGTGTAGGCCAGTACCTAGCAAGCCAATATAGCAAAATCCTGTTTATCAGTGCACAGGAATCCAATTTCTTCTTGTAATTCTGATTTAATGATACTGTATTCCAGGTCTCTAAACTGCTATTGCGCTTTTAAGTGAAGAGGTCCTGCCTAGTCCAGGCTTATTCAAATGGCAGAATATGTACAGATCAGATAGCAATCCAGCTTTGCACAGACCTCACTAAGGTCCCAGACACACTCCTGCAGCTGATCCAATATTTCTTACCTATTCCCAAATTCCCCAGGTAGACAGTGCACTGCAACATACTCGCAGTACCCAGTGGGAAGGCAATGTCAAGAATAGGTCAGGAAGTAAACTGGTTCTCACTTATCTGACACTGCTGAACCCCTTAACAAACTTTAGTAAAATGATTGAAACTCAGAAAAATTATTCCTCAGATTCTAATTTTAAAAAGTAATGAATTAGTAAACCTCAGTGAAAATATCAAAGGTCCTTTCCAGAGGTGAAAAAGGAGGTATTAGTGTACAATACATTTTCTGTGTCCTACTTCTTAACCTCACACCTTAGATGAACTGTGAAACTTAAGACTAAGAGACAAACATCACAAACCAGCCGAACAGTACTATTTTTATTCTCATGACAAACTCAGAGTCATTTTGTTTTGTTGGGTTGGATTATTTTTACTTCTTTTTAAAGGCAAAAGTCTTGTCTTTTCCAGCTGAGGACAGTAAGGGCTGTAAGAACGCTTAAAACCTTCACATAACCTTACTGAGCTGTAGCAGAGTATGTAGATGCTACACTGAAGAAACTAACTGCTCAAGCAGTAACACATTCAAACGTTCACTTGCACTGCAAAACCAAACCAAACCAAAACCAACCTGCTGCAGAGTTTTGAAGCTGTACACCTCAGGGCTAGGATCTTATAGGTTAAACGGAATTTTTGATAGAATTTTACTTCTAAAGGTGTAGGATAAATTTAGAAAGCAACGGTGATTCAGCGCAGGCAGAGCTCCTCCCTTTTGAGTCACTTCTGTTCTGATATCACGGGAAGGTGGGAGAAGTGCTGCATACCCGCAGGTGTCACTTTACCAAGAGAATGTACTATAGAGATCCTGACCTTCCAGAGGGGTGCAAAGAGAGCCTGTATGATTTTTCTCAGCTGTAGGCTTATTCTACGTTAGTGTCTGGGCCAAATTATAACATACCTCATTCTATCTACCAAAAGGATTAAAAAATACCAGCAAGAACAAAAAAAAAAAAAAAACCAAAAACCAACAAAACACTCTGAACCAGAAAAGATAATCTTCTCTGACAGTCCTTGAAGAAGACGAATGCTGTGTCACAGTAGAGAGCTAGCTGTACCACAGCAGCAGGTGGGGAGACTCAGCAAAGGTTAGTAAATCCCTCCAAGATCCTTCTGGAATAAAGGCAGAGAACTACCATCACATGTCACTACTTTCCTTTAACAAATGCCATCTAGTCCAAAAAGTGGAACGACCTAAAAGCTATTGTTTTGGAGCTATTTTTAGTTGAAGAAACCAAGACTGCAAAGTAAACTGGATATTAAGAAACTCAGACTAAAAATACTTGAGGGCAACATATGATATCTTTAGATCATAAAACATGGTTGAACTAATAAACAAGCTACATAGTCCTACAACACAACTCACCAGCACATTATGGGTGAGACCAACAATATACTGTCTATCATGGGAGAGGACAGCATGTAAGTGGGATGACTTCTGGCTAAAGTCCATCGTCCATCCTAAATGCTCTCTTCCAGCACTAGCAAAGGAAGTCTAGCCTGTGTCTGAGCCACAACATGAAGGACTCCTCCATGGCCCTAGCAAAAGAAGTGAAGACTAGCTCAGTGATGACAGAGCGCAAATTTAATCAATCCTCTCTTCCTCTATGTGCCTTCATCCCCCAGATACCTTCAAGAGAAAGGACAGTTCTGTGGGCAGTAGTCCCTCTCTTTCTCTGCTTACTCTGGGATTAGTAAAGATGACTCTTGGTGAGAACTGAGGAACACTGAAACCTCCCTTTTTCTTTTAACAAAAGGTAGGCAAGTGAACATTTTGGACTCCATTTTAATTGCCTCAGCAGTTAGATGAAAGACAGTACAAGCAATACAAGAAGAACTAATAAGTCCTTTAAGAGAAAAAAAGTGTTGGGTTGAACTTGGCAAATGAGGATGTGGTATCTGCTGGCCATAAATTAGAGTTTTTCAGCTCTCTGACAGAAAAAGCGCAAGTCATTCCTCCAGAGGGCTGAGAGTGCACGAGTCCACAGAGAAGGCAATTCTTGAATCCAGAGTACTGTAGTACTAGGGTATTTATATGGCAGGTAATTAGCTGCTTAGTAAGAGCTTTCCCCAGTAGCATTCCTCCAACATGGCTTAAGAACTGGAGGGGCTGAAATGTGTTTGTATGAGTTCTTTGCTTTTCTATTCACCTATCCTATATGGTTTTTCTTTCTGCTAACCTACTTCCACTAACACATGTGTGCCATTCTATGAGGCTAATGTCTATCACACAGCTTGTCAACTGTCAATTTAATCCCCCATAATAATAACTGACTAGGGTTTAATGGCTCTGTCACCAACATCCCCATATTTCTGTTTCTTTTCTTCCCTGTTTATATTGACTGAAGGCCAGATGTAACCTGATAGAATTGGGGTTAGTTTCTTTGCTTTTAGCAGAACTCCACCAGTTTAGACTGGCTGAGACTTTTTTTTCTCAACAATATTCTCTGTACTAGGACTTCTTCATTTGCATACAAAAGAAAAGCAAGCAGTGAGTTATGTGGTTATATCAGTCCACGCTATGTGTATATGGCTCAGTAGGCAGCTCTGAGCACTAGTTTTCTCATCAAGTATCACTGTGGGGGTGGGTGTACAACATTTTAAAGATGCATGGGAGTGTGCTTAGCATGGAGTTATTCAGCTATTATGCCATGCAAATCAGTATCAATGGGACTTTGCAAGTTTGTTAGTTGTCTGTGTCTTACTTGCCTGTGACCAGGACAGGTAAGTATGACAATCTGGTGCTCCACACCCAAATTTCTAAGCTTCAGTGATTCTGCAAATCCATGTTTAGTCCTTCCCCTACACAAGTGCCTTGCTTGTTGTCAGCACTAAGAATCATTGTTCTCCTGCCTCTGTGTGTGTCACATGGTGGTGCGGAAGCTTCGTGATTTTGCAGGTTCAGCCTCTGATGCGAGCACTCCCTCCATTACAGCAGCATAGGACAACTTCAGTTCATGCCAGGCACAAGCCTTATTCTACCTTCTGACCTGTTCTAGCACTGAGAAGCTCTATTCAGTATAGTACTCATGATTTGGTATTCAGGAACCCTTTTCCTTATTTGGTTGGTTGGTTGGGTTTTCTACCACTCCTTTCCATGTGTTCCTCTATCATCATATGCTCATTGTAAACTTTATGAATGCATTCAATCTTCTGGTTACACTTACCATTCACCCCTGCTTCACCTGACCTGCCTATTACTTTCCTGTATATAGGCAGTCTTGTATCCACAGTTTCACGAACTTTGGACATCGTTCGCTGAATCACTGAAATTGTGCACCACCTCCTTTACTGCCCTTTTAAGGGAAGAATATTCCCACCAGAAACTATGCATGGTGGTCTACATTTGGTGATTTAATTGGGAATAAGGAGGTTAAAATAGTTAAAGATCATGTAGATTACTGCTCGAATAATATAGCAAAGGTGGGTTTGGAAAACAATAAGATTAATAGGTTTTTTGGGGAAAAAAATCCAGTGAACAAAATCTGGTTTAATGGGGACAGTGTCAGAAGACAGGTGGTAGAAGCTTCCCCAGTTGGGAAATATTTAGCAGAAATTGACAATTCAAGAGTGAATCATAGACATACATTGTACATAAGCAAGAAGAGCGAGATGATGATGTTTCTAAGTTTCTCACACTGATGTTTCAGAACATGAGTGTATTACCTACTATTGTGCTTCATGCTTCTCCAGACAAAGTCAAACTGTTGGCCATGTAATATACAGTGATAAAAGTAGAGGTTAGACATCCTGCTCCTCTCAGTAATGGGATGTGGTTGGTGGAAGAGCACAGATTAGCAGGCAAAGCCGTGCCTAATGTAATTAGCTGAATGCTTTCATGGAGCTATGGCATTAGGGAACTTCAGCAGAAATGTAAGTCTCAATGACCATCACACTGAGAGTTTTACCAGGTTAACAGGAAAAGAATTACTTTTATTTTCAGCCCTACCTAAAATTCATGAAGTTCTAGGCATTCTAATAAGATTGTTAGCAAATAAAATGTGTGTATGTATATGCATAAATATAAATTCCAAATCCGCTTAATTGATGGTGTACTGGCTGTTCTGAAGACCGCTATTATTTATTGAAACAAAGCCCTAGCAAGAATGACTGGTGTGCAATATAATCAGGGGTCTTTGTTGTTTTCAGAAGCTAATGAATGAACACATAACATCCACTGGTTTCTGACATGACAGGCATATGGTGCTCATAAATAAATAAAAAGCACGGTATTACAGTTATGCTGACACCAGTGATGGTAACATTTGGTAAGCTGGCACATTGTCTATTTTATCTTACCTTGACAGCAAAACCACAAAATCTCAGAGTAAAACCAATTAATTGTAAATGATAGCTTTTGGGGCTTCCTCCCATTAAGTCATTTTTAGTAGGCTCCTTTAGAAGCTAGTAAAGAAACTAGGTTTCTTTAGAAAACAAACTTTAGACCATTTTTCAATGTATAGCTTCAGATATATTTTTTAAAACCATTAAGATTATATAGAAAGTAAATGTCAGCTACAGCTGCCTTCAGCAACAATATTGACATACCTGGGAGAGACTCACAGCAATATAAAAGAGTGCAGCAGGACCTAGGTGCCTATATTCTACTTTGATTCAAAGTTGAGATCCTGAAAATGCCAAAATAGTCACCTATAGGATCGATACTTCTCTCAGATTTTACAGTGAACTACTGGTTGTGGTAATTATCAGAACATGGGTGACCAGGTTAAATTTCCAAATCTCTTTATGGGTTTAGGTACCTCAGTTCCACATCTCTCCCAGGAATACCATACCCATACATCCCTCTTCCCACATGTTCTCACTTCTTGCTTGAACTGTCACTCTTTCACCAGTGGCATCACGACTTCAGTATTTGCAGGCTATAGGGAGAAATGTCTTTCTTCCACACTTGCATTCCAAAGTCACAACCAGATCCCTCAGAGTAAGATGCTGTACAGTCCATGACTTCAAATCTTCAAACCCTTTAGCCTGACTGCAAACTTGGTCAGACATCCAGCATTCCCAGGTAAATACTGTCCAACCAAGAACTAACTCCAGTGTTATTCTCATCTCAGAATTCATCCATCTTAATCAGTGTCCTGTAGTGCCTAGAGGTTTCATAAATGAACCTCTCTCTCTTATCTTCAACATACTGAACCCTAGCCCTAGCACAAAGACACAAGCCCTAATCAAGCCAGAACATATCCAAACTGGGTAATCTGAAAGAACTACTCTCCTGAGGTATTTCATGTCTTAACCTTTTTATTAAGACTAGTCTAAAATTTGGAGTTAACATATGGTTTAGGAAAGAAGCATACAATATATTCCTGAACATTAAAGTGTTCAAATGATCTTAATGACAGAAGTCACCTCTCTTTGGTAAACCTAGAGTTAAGTGATGATTAAGACTGAGAAACAGTTGGAAAATACTTTTATTTCTGAGGGCTGCTGAAGTAATATATAGAGTGGTGCTGGCAGCACCAAATTGGCTCAAATTCCATCATAAGATAATAAAGATCATCCATCCAAGACCTGGAGGCCTGTGTTTGTTTTTCATAGGGTATGCCACGGAAAAAAATAAAGGTCTGTGTTGGCAGTGGACTGAATGGACTAGTAAGTGGCAAGAACAGTGAAGTGTCACATCTCTGGGATTTAGGTTAGGATTCCTGAGGGATCCTAAAGCAGGAAAATTGTACCCTAGAATCTGCTAGGACCACCAAAGTAGGAAGAGACAGACCTGATGCTGGCAGGAATGAAAGGGAAACCTGAGTTTTGAGGAGTCACTGCCCTGTGATAGTGATAGCGGGTTTAGAGGAAACAATGGGCTGGAGAACTGTTCGTACTGGCATGTCTATTTTAAATTGAGAATGCTGATACAGTGGTAGAATAGTTGTAGCATAGTTTACAGGATATATTTTGACCTGTTAATGGCCAAGGTCACCTCTGGTTTTAGAAAAAAAGATGTGTTATCCTGCCAGAATAGGATGAAAACTGTACTGTACAGACTTCAGATCATAGCAGTAACAATTCTTGTGTTTGATTTAGGGACAGAGTTAAGGTCTGAGAGAGAACTGGATGGAGAATTGTGTGACAATCTTAATTCTCTATGGAATATCAAACAAGGACAGAACTAGTGATACTGTGCAGGATACTCACAGGACAGCAGCTCTTTAAACTATGGTTAGGTTGAAGACTGGGATAATGTTATGAGAAAAATAACATTACTGAATTGTTCCAGGAGTTTTGCAATGGCTATGGTACCAATGACAGTTATGGTTCCATTTCAGGTCAGAAAAAGAAGGGCAAGAACTGCTGATATTATATGTAAATCCTGTAGGTTCCACTGCAATAGAATGATGATTGGCACACAGAAAAATCTAATGAGCAACAATTTGGGCTGAAGATATACTTTCAGTTCTTGTAGGGTCTGTAAGTCTGTAGCATGAAGGTAGCAGTGCATTGCAAGTTAGATCTACTGCTGTGGGGGCTACCTGTCTTAGTTTAAGGATATATTTGGCTGGAATCAGGTTTGTCCCTTAGGGAACAAGGACCAGAAAAGGCTTGTTAATTACAGCAACCTGTAAAAATAGTAAGCAGATTAGAGATATCTGAGGTAAATAACCAGGGGGGAGGGGGTGGGTGCTTATCAAGAAATGCATCCTGGACCTCAAGTTAATGATGGTATTGTGGTTGTTTTTGGATTTGTGATAGAAGGACACAGACTAGAGTAAGGGCTGCTTAAACCCTACCTAAATGCAAGAAGTTTGTCCTTTGTTCAGACATAGATGTGGAATGTTATGGTTTGTTTCTGGATCCTGGAAGACCTGCTGATGCTTTTAGACCAAAAGACTAGGTTTTGGGTTTGGGTCTGTCAAAGTAATCAATCTTGCACTTTGGCTGAAAGGGGTGAACTCCTAAATACACCTGCAATTAGTTTTGGGGTTGCCAAGTGTTGGGTTTTTTGGCTTTACTACAGGAGTTAGTGTAAAGATTGCAAAACTAAGTTCTGCAAAACTATTCCTGAAGATGCTACATGACATGCAGGAGAGCTGGCCACAGCAAGGGCAACAAAATGTGATGAGATGGGCTATGTGAAGTTCATCTTTCAGGTCTACAAGGTGCTGAGAAGTGTGTTGTGTGCTACAGTGCTCTACTGAGTGATCACCTGTAGTTTGGCTAGTACTTAAGTTCAGGTAACTGGGCCAGAGTTTAAGGTTATGACTAGCCCTTCGAATAGAAGCAGCTGGAGTATAGGTTTTAATACGGTGTTCTAGGTCAACATGAGAGCCATGCTGGGAGAAATTTTGGAGCAGAATTAAGCTGGCCTAACTGGACCCAGGCCAAGGTTAAGGTTTTGTGCTGAAAAGCAACATCTGCATCTGGATCCTGCCAGGTTTGCCAGGCTTCAGCCTGAGTTAGCCCTAACATATTAAACCGAATGATTTAATTTGGAGAATCTGAAGGATCAAGTAGAGTTTAGTGTCAGCATGGCTTCGTATTGTATATAGGCCATTAGAACTCAAGACAATGACTGCTGAAAAAAATCAGATGGGGCCAAGGTCAGATACAAGGCAAACAGGGTGCAAATTTAGGTCTAAGTGTTGTCATTGTGGTTAACGTTTGGTAATGGAGGAGCTGTTGAAGAACCTTGAAGTCCCTCCTGCAGCTGAGCTATTGCTCTTTTTCTAAAAGAGAAAGGGACTTGACAGGAAAAAGTGTAACAGACAGAGGAAGTAGAAGAAAAAAGAGACAACAGTATAGTATCAAGACTTTGGGACCACAAGGGAATGGTTTAGAAGTGTATACACATGTGCACATCTGTTTTCCCCAGTCTTTAACCTTCCTCCCATTCTTCCTGTCTCCCTGTGAGTCTCCCTTCCCCTCAACTCCCACAGTCCTCTGCCCCTCCATGTCACATATGCCTTCCTTTTTGTTTCTCCCAGTTCCAGAACAGCAGAGTCAGCAAGAGAAAACCAAGGGAACCACCTTTACCATACTGTGTCCAAGTCAATTACAAGAACCACAACCACCATCACCACTGCAACAACAATAATGAAAGTCCTGCGGCAAGGTAGCCTTGCTGGCCTGGTAAGTGAGGGTGGCAAGGGTTTCACTACAAGCCTGCAGGGAGGGATGGAAGCATTTGCGGACTGCCATCTCCCAGTGGGCAGGCTCTGCCCGCAGGCTCTCCTGCTGGCGGGGCGGTTGTTGACCCCACAAGACTCTGCTTCCCAGCACCTCCTCTTCGCAGAGCCCTGGGGCAAACCTGCCTCGGAGGCACCAAACCTCCCCGAGTGCCCTTCTGGAGCAGCTACTTCACCCGGCGGCTCCAGGAGCTGGCTCCCGCCGCACCGAGGGGCATCCAGCTGTTGCCAACAGCTGTGTGTCAGCCCCGGCTGCGCCGCTACCGAGCGCGAGGTCCGCCCCGCCGCCGTCCCCGCCCCTGAGAGAAGGAGGAGGAACCGAGAGTGCCCGACCCGGTGGCTTTTAGGGGGGGAGGCCACTCAGTTGTTAGAGCCCAGGCCCAGCACTCTTCTTCCAGCGCTATACTTGCAAGGCTGGCTGCTGCCCGGCATCCTCTCCTCTTTTTTTTTTTAGTACCTACCTCAAAACCTCCGGAGGCTGCGGGGCTCTGCTCTTGAAGGAGGAGGAAGCTGGGTTTGCAAAAGCAAAAGGGAATTGCATTGTAGCTGGGTAGCGGGGGGGGGAGACGGGAGGGGGGAAGAGAGGAGGAAAAGAAAAATAGGAAAGGCAACAAGAGCGGGGCGGACTCTGAGAGCGGGTCTCGCCGCGCAGGACCCGCACGCCCCGGCGGCCACGCGTGGGTGCAGAGCGCGGCGCGGCGCGCAGGGCCGGGCGGAAGATGCACACGACGCAGAAAGACACCACTTACACCAAGATCTTCGTCGGGGGCTTGCCCTACCATACCACCGACTCCAGCCTGCGCAAGTACTTCGAGGTCTTCGGGGATATAGAGGAGGCGGTGGTCATCACCGACAGGCAGACGGGCAAGTCCCGGGGATACGGCTTTGTAAGTGCCGGGGCGCGGTGGAGGGGGGCGGCCGGGCAGGGGGCAGGTGAACCGGGACCGGCTGCACGGGCGTTGTGGAGAAACTTCTGCGGGGCAGCTGAAGGGAGCAGGGCACCTCGGGGGATGGTGGGGTGGGGAAGGGGGATCGGGCGTTTGGGGTTTTGCTTTTCTCTTTTTTTTTTATCTTCCTCTCTCTGCTGGGGAGTTTGAGAGAGGCGGGGGGAAGTTACTGAAAAAGGAGATTGAAGGGGGAATTGCCTCATTTCTCACAGCGCCGCCAGTGCGCCTGTTGCTCCCTGATACGGCCGCGGCGGGGGTTATCGGCCGGTGGCGGAGCTCGGCCAGCGTCCTCCGCCCTTCCCCGGCTCCCCGCGCCCCTCGGCGGGCGGGACGCGGATGGGGCCGGGATCCCCTGGCCGCCCGGCTGTCCGGGGGTTAGCTGAGTTGCTGCGGCGGGTGAGAGGCTTCTCCTGCCCCGCGGAGAGGGACCTAATGCACGGCGTCGCTCGTTAAGGTCACCATGGCTGACAGAGCTGCTGCGGAAAGGGCGTGTAAAGACCCCAACCCCATCATTGACGGCAGGAAAGCCAACGTGAACCTGGCGTACCTGGGGGCCAAGCCGCGGATAATGCAGCCAGGTGAGGAAGCGGCCCTCAGTGGCTTTTCTGACCGTGCCTCAGGTTTCCAGAGGGACTATAAGTTTAAAAAGATCGTGCTGTCCTACAGTCCCTTAAGTACTCACTCTTTGCTGGGTGGGCTTGGTTTTGATTTTTCAATGCAGCATGTAGTGACTTTTGGGCTATTTGGTGCATGTGCCTTATTTAAAAACCAAAAGCAATGAGAGATAAAATATCTGTGGTTCTCTGGGAACACTTGCACAGTTAGACACTTCATTGGTTATTCCGACTGCTGGGAATGTGGCAGCACTGACCATTTACAGTATCGTTGCAGGGAAAGATTGCCCTAGGATTGAATCGCTTCCAATGTGTGCGGTCTTATTAATGCAAACAGTATCTTAATGCAAACTTCTCAACCAGATGGGAGCTATTATGCAGGATTTAAAATGAAATGTCTCTCCCTAAGACCACATCTGAGCCAATGTGTTGTCCTAGCCACTTCCCAAACTGCTGCTTTGCAGTAGGAGCGACAGGAGCTCAAAACGCGTGAACGTTTGTGCTCTGAAGAATGCTGCTCTGAATTCCCCTGTGCTTCACCTGAGGAACACTTTTGTGAGTAATTAAGTGCTCACTGCAGGAAGAAGGGGTTCATGCTTGAGGAACAGAAATTAAGTTAGAATTTGACCCCCATGCTAAATCCTCACAAGTAGATATGGCTCAAATTTAAGTCTGTACAAAGTACACATAGACACCAATGCATAGAAAGTACCATCTAATCCTTCAGAGGTTAAAGTTAGGGACGAGAATGGAGCACAAAATAAAATGTGAAGAAAGCCTTGAGGTCGTTGTTTAGAAAAAGACATTCTTCTAAACATCTCTAGGAAGGTGTGCACTTCACTGGTTTAAGTTTTGGATGAATATGGATTGATACATTTTACTTTTTAATTTTTGGTTCTAGAGCCTTCCAGACATTGTCCTTGGAGGTTGTTAGTGAAGGCTGTTACTCTGTGTTTGTGTGCATGTGTATATACAGCAAAATCAGTAGTCTAAAGAACATCAATACAGAGACTGTCGTATGGTTTTGTTGGTAGGGTTTGCCTTTGGTGTCCAGCAGCTTCATCCAGCTCTCATACAAAGACCCTTTGGGTAAGTCTGTTCAATGGGACCTCAAACAGGGGTGGAAAACTCTTTTTTGTTTTGTTTTGTTTTTAAAAGAAAGGAATGAAAAAGTATGATCCTTGAAGGCCTTTTGCAGTAGCATCCTTAAAACTGACCACCAGTGCTGAAGTTCTGATTCTTATAAATGTATTGCCGTAAATGCACTCACTTTGTTGGTCATGTTCTAAACACCACAGCTGAGTCAAGTTTTGTGGGATGTTTCCCGTCCACCTAAGCAGTCAGTCCCATATGACCCTATGATAAAACAAGGAGGTATGACTTGATGCAAGATTGCTGTGCCCCATTTCTCTTTTTTCAGCTTGACTCAATGTTATTTTATCTCTTTCTAATCTGACAGGGATCGTTTACAGTTAAGATAACTGATCAGAAGGATATGATGATAAGAGGTGGAATAGTTCTGTTTGGAATTAAACTCTGTAACCAGTAGACTCAAACACAAACAAGCTAAAATGGTGATTAACGATGCATGTATGTTTTTTTTCATATAGTCAATAGACCTCCGTGTGCTTTTTATTTATTTATTGATTTATTACAGTAATGAAGTGGTGTTGATAGCTAAACTGTGTGCTTTTCTTTAATCGAAAGAGCTGTAGTGAAAGTTTTGGGGGGGGGCTCTTTTTAATTTTGTTTTTGTTGTTGAGGAGTGACTTTGCCATGGGGAGCAAAGGGCCTTTTTTTTTTTTCCTTGCTTTCAAGCTGTAGCCTGTGACTTTTTTAACCATATTTTGTAGTGAGTGCTAAATTGTGTGACTTCTTGGTTTTTTTAAGTGAATCGACTTATTGCTTGCATGTTCATAATTGGGGCCGGGTGTTCTTGGGAGGGGTGTGGAGCTCCTTATTAACAATGTGCGTCTATTTGGGCTTTCTAATGTGAAATTATTTTCCTCTATCTCTTTAATATGTAGCACATTTCTCCTTTACTTGAGTATGCTATTTAAAAGTAGATCTAACTCTTGCTTCTTGCAGGCGTATAATTAGGAAGTGAAGTCTGCTTTAAACTTTCCATACAGTGTCACTTCACTAATGCACGCTCACTGAGAAACTCATTGCAAAATAAAGTATTTTGCTAATTAATAAGTAAGCTAACAGTAAAGTAGGGAAAATGTGTCATAGATGTATTTTGTTTATTTGAGTAGATTAGCTTTAGAATATCATACCTATCTGTTATTGAGCAGTGATAGTTTCTTGGTAGTTTGATTTGTCAGGTTGGTAGGAAACAGTTCCTGTCCTCAGAACTGTAGGAAAAAAATTTTCCTGGGAACTTTATCTACTTCTAAAAGAGAGTGTTGATTCTTCTGAGGCACATAGGGAGGATGTGGAAAACATTTTGACTCTTGTTAAACAAAATATGGTAAATTGTAAGATTAAAGTCTTTGAAGTATGAGGAGATGATGGCGTATATGCAGTGATCAGTTTGTGATCAGGCAGGAGGTGCAGCACGTTGTCTCCAGAGCTGTTAAAGTACTTCTTGCAAAGAGGAACCAGTGGCTTGCATGAGGATCAGCCATGGAGAGGCTGAGTATTTGCTGAGCACAGTAGAAAGGGAGAACCTGTAGCAATCCCTTGCATAAAGGGCTGCGCAAATGTAAAGCTCGCTCTTGCTTTCCTTACCCATAGCCAACAGTAGATCATGTAAAATGTGCGTAAGTCAGGGAAATTCTTTGAGGAGGGTGCATAAGGTTTTATATCTAATGCAATGTACATAAATCTGAAGAAAAGGAATGTTGGTGGCATTTGTAATCCTTGGGTTTTGCCTTTCTCTCCCTACGTGCAAACAAAGATAAGTAATCCTGAGTCCTCCTCAAAATTTCCAGTGTACCTTTTCTGAAGAATGTAGATCAGATTAAGAAGAGCAGCATTCATTAGGATGAATGAACATCTTCATTCACTATATTCCTTGACAGTAAGAGGGCTTGATTCAGTGCTTTCTTGAATTTTCTATTATCACTCTTAGAGGATGATACATGGATTGCATTGAAGTATGTGGTCACCTTAAAGCCTTTCCTCTTCCTCTTGTGCAGTCGCACTTTTAAAAGCACTTTACTAACATGCTGTGTGAAATGGGTTGTACTGGTGATTCACTACCAATATTCTGCTAATCCATACACAAAACCTCCAAATGGTTGGATTTTTTTTTTTTTTCTTTTTTTCCTACCAGAGTGCAGATTAATGAGGTGCTGCCATACTCTGGTATGGGCAGCAGTGTTTTGATACAGTTCCCCACCTACCAAAGAAGAAACTGAAAATAATTGGATTTTGTTACATTACTTTCATTACCTTTACTGAGAAGATGCAGAAGTACAATATTCTGAATTAAGTACATCATTATTTTGGTGAAGGGAGACAGAAAGTAGATTAGCTTCCATGAATGAAGCATTTAAAATGCTGGGAATTTTTCTTTATTCACTGCTGCAAAGATTAGTTTATCCCCCAAATAACACATCTCCCAGAATCTTACTATTGGTGTGCTTCGTAGAAAGCTGTTTGATCACAGCACTGGTTATCTATACAGCTCTGTTTTCAAGATTGTTTATTAAAGTACTATCTCAGGATTCTGTAGGAATTTATGGAGGGGGAAGATGACTTTGCCTCCAAAGATAGCTTTTCTCATTTTGCTTATGTAATTTTTACTTTCATACTGGTGGGAAAATACGGGATTATACAGAGGTGCTGGCGTAGGATGCAACTTGTTATGTTGGAGAGATTTTTTTTCCCTTTATTTTCTGTCTAAAACTCGTTCCTCAATCAAACTGGGAACATTCCTGCTGATTTTAGTAAGACCAAAGTTAAATCCAAAGTTACTGAGCTCATTATCTAATGGCTAGCTGACACTATCTGCTTGGTATTATCTTCAAAGAGACAGGCAATTCTGCCTTTCCTAAGCAAGAAGGAAAAGCCTTCTCTTGAGTTTATGATCAAAATACCTGCCTAATAATAGACTAATACTAAACTATGGATAATCTGGAAAGAGGGAATGAAGCCAGAACAGACAGAAGTTAACCTGCCGAATGCTAAATGTCCTCTTAGTGATACCAGACACAAATTTAAAAGGAAGCACATGAAGGGTCTTGAATGTCTTGATGTTTATGTAACCTATTTCAGCTATAAGGAAAGCTGTGCATTGGTGAAAATTTACTCCTTAACTGTGCTTACAAAACCAGAGGATGCCAATGAAGGGCCAAAGCAAAACAGTCTGATCGAAGTTAAATACCTAATTTCACAAGATTTTAACATTGAAAATTAATGATGTGCTACTACTGATAAATTTCTTCTGTTGAAACAAATAGCTTTCACTTCATTATCGCCTGTAGTATTATTTTTGAGGTCTTAGTTATACATAAATCTTCTAACAACAATGAAGGTCTTAAGACACACAGCACCAGTGCATGTCATTCAATTTTGAATATCCCAAAGCTACAGTTACTGCTAAAGTTAAATGTGGCTTCCCTTTTCCTTTATTGCAAAAGCATAAAACAGTAAATACACATTCCAAAATAAAAAATAGTGTCCAGCAAGAAAGCTTAAACCCTGTGTAATTCTCCCACTCTTACTCTCAAAAGTAAAGCAGCAGTTTTTATTTAAAATTAGGGATCCTAAGGATATCTAGGGTAATTGGGAATTGCTTTTTCAGCTTTTGACCTGGCAGAGCATAAAAGCAGTTGGGTTCTGAATGGCTGAGATCTACATGTGCTGGCCTCTGCAGTAGGTAAAAATTTACTTTGGCCATATAAAGCCATTCTATTCGACTCAAAACAGTTGTAGCATGACAGATGATCAAAAATAGCCCTACTGCAGCTTATGCTGTCAATCATCATGTGTGAAATGGCATGGTGGTGAGGAGCCTGCACGGGGTTTATGTTTATTGTAGGCTAAGATGTGGCAAACAGATAATGTTTCATAACTTCACCACCTGTTAGTTTCTTGGCTTAAATAAAACAAGTCACAAGAGAGTAAGTGGGAGCACATGTATCTTTCTCTCTTGTTCAAGGATATGGCCAAGTGACCTAATATCTTCATAAAATTTTACTAACATCAGTTTAAGTCAACACAAGCAGCTAGATAAGCTTGCTTACTGTCTCTTCTGTTAAAATTACCCTCTTTCATAAATGCTGTATGTAAAGATTCCTTTGATGTGGTGTTAAATGAACTCTTAATGATGCAGAAGAGGCTCTTGGTGACTTCAGATTCGGTTTTATACCTCTTTCTTTAATACTTAAAAAATGTGTTGTTATATTTATTAGGATTGTACTTGATTGGTGACCAATACAAACAGCTTGTTTATGCTCATCCATTTTGTGTGGAGAGCTCAGGTAATGATGTGTATTTAAATGCACAGAGCCAGCTTTTAAGTATGCTTCAAATGCACTTCTGGCTAATCACTTCATAAATTAGGTGAGTGTTAAAACCCCAATTTATGGTTTTGTTTTACGTTTTCTTTCCTTTCCCAATCCCTATTTGTCACTCCTTTTTTTTTTTTTTTTTAATTTTTTCCTTTTATTTCATTTCTCTCTTTGCACAGTAGGAAATTAATTTCATTGACATGTTGGGTTTTTATGATTGTGATGTTCATGTCTTAAACACGGCAACTGAACATTTCTCTCTGATAATATTCTTACTCCATCAACTAAGCTCCTTTTTTTCTTAAAAAGAAAACTACTCTGTTCTAAAACCTGACTGTCATTTACTTTAAACTATGTTTTGGTATGAATCTAGTTAAAGTGTCCCTTCTGATTGAAATGTTTCTTTGTTGACCATTTAAGTAAATCTTGAAGTTATTTTAAAAATGAAACAAACAAAAAAAACCCTCTTTCCCTAAATCTTGAATTTGGAGAAAAGACATCAGTTTTTACCGTTGCAAATTGCATCTGTGCTTACAGTGTGCTAAAAGGTTGCTGCAGTCTTCAGAGTTGTCTGTAAAGGTAAAGTTCAGTATGGAGTAGTAAACCTGCACAAGTAGTTTTTCATGGATTTATAAAGATTCATTGACTGAAAAAGAGTTGTATATATGAAGGACTTCTCTGTGGAAATCCAGATGCAAGACAGGGTTATGAATGTAAAATGAGAATTATATTGAGCGTATTATTTTAGAAAATCATTTTATATGCTAAAATACAACTATGAGATGAACTTGTATGTACACTTATGTGCAAAGACAATGATATGACCAATTTCAGAACTGAAAGGCTAAATAAAAAAGCCAAGGCAGCAAGTTTTGTGACATGGAGAAGATGGGAAAAGTGTGTATTGATCTGTTCAGAATGGTTATTTCTTAAGCTGTAATTTTATCTATTTTTTTTTTCTGCTTTTGTTAAGCACCAGATCTATTTAAACTTAATGCTATGCCCACCTTCCAAAAAACTCTATGCTGTATGTCTTGCATAGAAATAAACAAGCTGGCACAATACAGGACATCAGTGGCCTGATAATCAAACAGGTTTGACCCTTGTGTCCTTACCAACTTTTATAAAAGTGTGATGCACATGTATTTAGGAGTCACTGTTATGGATTTTAATAGCATCTATGTAGCTTCCCCTCAATGGCCTCTTGTGACGGAGTGAGCTGCACTATCGTTCGTTTGGAAAGTGTGATTCTTGCTGTGTTTACCACACTTGTGAACTTTATTTAAACTCCTTTGTCGCCTGTGTTGGTTTTTTTCTTATTTTTAATAAGGGTGACTGAGGTTGCAGAGAAATTAATGTGTGCTGAGTCTGCATAGCAACTTAAGTAGGGTTGCCACAATACACTCTTCCCCCGTCTCCCTGAGACAACTTTGCATAAAGTCAGGGTTCAAGCATTTTGTTGTCTTACTGGCTATTGTCAAACTCATTATAGTGATGCTGTCAAACTGTTCAGTTACTAATAATAAAAGTATTGCAGGAAATAATTTTACTATGAGACAAGTAGTTAAGTGAGAAGCAGCATAATAAAAATGACTTACAGGTGATTTCAAAAACAAGTACCGCAATTTTCCAGATGGAATAATCAACCTTAATCCTTTCGAGTTGTCTTAAAACTGATACCAGTAACCCTGGCCCATCTAACAATTTTAATAGCATTAAACACAATATCCTCAAGGAATATTAAACACTCGTATTCAGTTCAGCTATAATGCTGTGCTTTGGAGCGATGCATCTCTTCGGGCCAGTGAACTGATAATTGGTCCATTGAGTCTAGCTATTGTGGCAACCCTATGCACATAACAACAACTAAATTGAGTTTGGTTTAGTTCGGAGTACGGATATGATGCTTAGGCAGTGACTCATACATCGACTCTAACTCCCTCTCCCATCTTTCAACAGGATACCTGCTCACTATGTCTATCCACAGGCTTTTGTGCAGCCTGGAGTGGTAATTCCCCATGTGCAGCCCGCAGCAGCCGCTGCTTCCACAGCACCCTACATCGATTACACCGGAGCTGCGTATGCCCAGTACTCAGCCGCTGCGGCCGCCTATGAGCAGTACCCGTATGCTGCCTCGCCAGCTGCTGCTGCCGGGTATGTGGCAGCGGGGGGCTACGGATATGCAGTGCAACAGCCCATCACCGCAGCAGCGCCTGGGACGGCTGCTGCGGCCGCTGCTGCTTTTGGCCAGTACCAGCCCCAACAGCTGCAGACAGACCGTATGCAATAGCAGGTGGACTCCAGAAGGAAGCTCTTTCTTTCTCTTCCTCTTTTCAGCCTTCCAGTATAAGTAGTTAATCAGAGACAATTGGTATTAAGTAAGGAGCTTTAAGGAAAGCGATGCTATTGCAAAACTAAAGATTTTTATTCCCCTGTCTTCATACAGTATGCATCCAAATCATGTTGTTAGAGGGGAGGGGTAGTGTGGCATGTGTAGTTTCAAGTATTGAGCCAGAAGAAAATGGGAAAAACAATACTGTACTGTCATGAAAGTGTGGCAGAAGTAGCAATGGGACTTCATATTTTCAAACAGAAAATGAACCAACCAAGAACCAAAAAAAGCAAAGGTGTACTTTTTACAGTATCAGGGAAGCAAAACTGCCTTTTATAAGTAAGAAAATGGTATTTGAAAACTTTGAACCAGGGAAAAAACTGAGTCAGCAATATGTAATCTCTATCCATTTTAAGAGGAAACAAGCTTAAAGCACTGATTGTCCTTTCTAGCTTTCAGAAATTGTCTTCGTGACATAGTACCTTCTTTCTGTCTCAGTAATGGGCATCGAACAACCCAAGGAAGATGGCCGGCTAGTAAGATGGCGGACAGGCACCAAAGTTATTTTCTTCTCTGTCCTCTGGATGAGTGGAACTATGGAGCAAGTGATGTGGAAGTAAGGGGTGCAACAGCTGTAGAGACAATCAATAACACAGACAGTTCTGGACAGAACACATCACTCGTGCTCATGTGATGAGCTTGTCACATCCTAATCCCTCCTCCCATCCCGTTTCACTTTTGGGAAACTTTAACTGCTGGTGTCAGCTATTCTGATTCTAAAATAGGATCAGCCCTTTACTATAACAGCCTTCTCTATTTATTGCATCTATTTGTAACATGTGAATAAAGGCAGGAAGAAGCTTAATGAATTAAAACCTTTTAAGAACTGTTTTAAGGGAATTCTAGTTTCTGAAACCATTTGTACAATTTTATTATCTTTTTCAGGATTATATTTAAAATATTTATTAGCAAACATACAGTACACAAACAGTGATTTTTGTTACCAAGACTGCAGTTCTTGAAGGGTTAATGGTATGTGATTTATACTGTGCCTTAATTGTTATGCTATTTAAAAAGAAATATTTATTTTGAAAGTTTTACTATGCTGCACTCTAAAGAAAGTGACTTTAGATGTGACACTGTAAAATTATGTATTCATCTCATGGCATAAATTATTTAGTAGGCTTAGATGTAGCATATTAAATATTAACCTAATTAACTAAGGATGTTGACTTGGATTTATTTAAATTCAGTATGTGCACTGTATGAGGGTACTCTTAAATTAACACTTTTTTAGGTTTTTACATTAAAAAAATCTAGTTCATTCTTTTTCCCTCTACTAGTTTTTCATGTAGACCTCTTAAATACATTAGTGCTATTTTCTCACTCATCTGTACGTAGACTGACTATTTTCCCCTTTGCTAGAAAATGCTGCTTTACATTGTCCTGTGAAACTACAATACTTGCAATTTTTATTCTTGACCGAAATGGAATATTTTACACTGTATCGGATTTTTTTATACTTGAACAATTTCATACAAGGGAAGACAGGATAGCATTTTTATGGACTTTATCCAATGTCACTGGATTTATTTTAAGTATTCGGAATACTAGCCAGTGTTACAATGTAGACATGACTCTCCTGTGCGTATTATTTATTCAGTATGTGTATTGCTTTACAACATTTCAGATCTCTTAATCTATTCACTAGTATTAAAACAATAAAAAAATGTTGTCGCATCCGTCTAGTGATGTTCTTGCTTGAGTTGTCTTAGATGTTGTTTAGTTTAAACTAAAGGGGTGGCAACCTGTTGTGTAATTTTCCTGGTCTGTGGGGTGAATAGCAGCATAGGCACTGGCTTGAAATACATGGACTGATAAGAACTATAGAGGAAATTCCACAGAGAAGATCTATCCTGAGAGTTATAAACCAATTCAGAGTGGAAGGGACTTCAGCATGTCTCAGGTTGCTTATCGCTTTGTCCTGTCATGTCTTTAAAATCCTCCATGTGGAGACTGCTCAACCCCTCTTGGCAATCTGTGCCACTACTTATTATCCCTGTAGTGTCATTTTTTTTTTGTACCACCTATCTAGCCAAGCTACTCCTATTCTTTTATAACCTTCATCTCTCATTCTTTGGCAGAGAGCCCAGCCATATCTTCTTGGTAACCTCCTCTTAGGAACTGGAAAGTTGTTGTTCTCTTCTGCAGGCTGAACAAACCACAATGCCTCAGCTTGTCCCCACAAACCTCATACTGCAACCTCCAGCCATCCTGTTGGCCCTCCAATGGTGTCATTCATGTTTATCAACTTTCATGTACTTTCATGTACTGGGGGACTCAAGACTGGACTCACTATGCCAGCTGTGGTCTAATGAGTACCGACTAAAAGGGAATAATCACTTCCCTTGATCTGCCATCTGTGCTCCTGTTGATACAGTCTGATGTACTTTCATTGCTGACTCCTGGTCATTGCTAAAGATATCAGATAGGACAGACCTCCAAGGAGCTCCACTGTATCCAGCCTCTGGAGAGAGCATTGAGTCCTTTTGGCCAATGATCTGCTCAGTTTTTTGCTTATCTAGACTGGGATGTCTGAAAATGGACACAAGGATTCTATGGTAGACTCCATGGAAAGCCTTGCTAAACTCCATGTAGACAACATTCTATGTTTTTCCCCTCATCAACAGATGAAGTCATCTCATCACAGAAGGCAATTAGGTTTGCCCTTGTAAATCCATGCTGGCTATTCCAAATCACCACCACCTCTTTCATGTGCCCAAAAATTATTTCCAACATTGCTCACTTCATGACTGTTCTGTAGGATGATAGAGTTGGGGCTGTTCAACCTGGAGAAGAGAAGGCTGCATGGAGACCTCATAGCAGCCTTCCAGTGTCTGAAGGGGGCCTACAGGGATGCTGGGG